>JBAKBP010012603.1:0-66651 GCA_037953745.1 Lithodes maja | reverse complement strand
CTACTGTTGATATGGTCTACTGGTTGAAGGATCTACTGGTTGATATGGTCTACTCGTTGATATGGTCTACTGGTTGATATGGTATATTAGTTGCTATGGCCGTCTACTGGTTGATATGGTCTACTGGTTGATATGGTCTACTGGTTGATATGGTCTACTGGTTGATATGGTATATTAGTTGCTATGGTCTACTGGTTGATATGGTCTACTGGTTGATATGGTCTACTGGTTGATATGGTCTACTGTTGATATGGTATATTAGTTGCTATGGTCTACTGGTTGATATGGTCTACTGGTTGATATAGTCTACTGGTTGGGTCATCCTTTCTCCTTTTTTCCCTTCGCCTTTCGCCTTTCGTGTTCATGTCAGCAGATTATAGCCGACCATTGGATCAGATCTTTCCAGCAGGGAGGGGCTCGCTCATAACTCATATCAGGGTGTGTATGCGTGTGTGTGTGTGTGTGTACGTGTGTGTGTGTGTGATATTCTTTTCTTCTTTTTGTTTTTACTATTTGTTTACCGCCTATTCTGGCCTGTATTACGAAAACTGAAACTACTGTTTATCTGACCGATACACAATATGTTCCATACACACAGTAAAGAAACAAACTACTATATTTGCATTGCTGTGCTACATTTAAATAGTTCGATAGGTTTATTTAACGTAGGTTATTTTGTAGGTTAGATTAGGTTAGGTTTGCATACATATATAGGTTTTGTTATATGCATAATATAACTATCCCCTTCTTGGTTGAAAACCAATTATTCACCTCTATGGTCCCCAATATCTAGCCACTATGACCATGCATCACATTCCCCGGATTACTGATCACTCTTACTGTTGCTAACTTGGTTTATTTTCATATGTTCACTCATAAATCCCTCTACAGTTATTTTGGTTACATCTGAAATAAGAGTCTTGCACGGGTTCTTTCGTGCACTCAATTAGGTACATTCATTTATTTTAGTTCATGTTACGAACTGGCACTCGGGTACACAAGGGCTCTCAATCAGGACTCGAATACGGCTCGCTGCCACAACGGAAACACACGATCCCAACCCCTGAGTACTGCCAGCCGAACAAAAAACACCAATACCCTCCAGAGTTCAATCTGCAATAACGGGGTATACAAGAACTCGGTACTAGTGTTCAACAACAGACTAATAAAGAGACAGGAATTATCTAGTCTGGTCAACAATCAAACAATGAAGTAAGAAACAACAACACAAAAGAATAGTGTTGGCCGAAGCCGAAGTAATCCACCCTTGACTATGAACTTAAGAAGTCCACCACCCTCTACTTCGGATCGGCACTATTACGTTACGTTAATTAATAGTCCTTAAGCATCGAGCAAGGAATCTTCTGAAAAAGTTAGATGCTTCTCGGATGCTCGTAAGAAGTACGTATCGGATTTTGAACAGTAATTCAATAAGCAAAAACACTGGCAATTAAATACTATTAAAGGCTTAAATTGGCATAAGAATAATTAAAAGAATATGCAATAGTAAATGGCAAACATTAAAAGGAAGTACTCCGCAAATGCAATGGCAATAGCCTACTCGGATTGTGCTCGTGGGCCACTAATCACTAAAGTAGCCAAGCTTGCAACACATGAAATCAATAGTGCATAAACAATATCATACATAAGGAAAGCTTCAATACTATTCGAC
Organism: Lithodes maja; assembly: GCA_037953745.1. NCBI lineage: Eukaryota > Metazoa > Arthropoda > Malacostraca > Decapoda > Lithodidae > Lithodes > Lithodes maja. The sequence goes on along the minus strand of JBAKBP010012603.1, from coordinate 64,979 downwards.
TCCTAAAATTTTCTTCCCTATTAAGGGGGGGTGGTTCCATATATGGTCGATTTTTTCATTTATTTATTATTTTTTCTAGTTTCCTCCCTAGGCCTTCATCAAACTTCAATAAACATCCATTAGATTCCCCTTTTAGAATATTTTTTACATTTTTCGGTAGAAAAATGTCGCAGCCGAAGGCCGGTTCTTCCAAAATCACAGGCTCACTATCGTTCTCCAGGAAGAAAATCGACTCCTAAATAGCACGCAAGGTCTTAATATTGACAAGGAAATGGGGCGGAAGGTCTTAAATCGACAAACTAATGCTGCAAACATCTTAAAATCTGAAATCCAATGGGGCTAAACATGAGGGAGAAAGGGGACCAGCAAAACGACCCATCTCCCCTTAAGTTCTTCTATATTCAAGAGGCGTAGAAAATACGAGGATAGGGTGGAAGGAAATAAAAAAACTCCCCGCCCTCCACAGCCGAATTCAACCAGTAGCTCTCATATTGTGCCAATTCAACCAATACTGTTAGATTATGTCAAGTTAGATTAGCACTCTAGGTTCTCATTGTATTAGTTGGCCATGTTTGATCTGGTTGAGAGCTATTGGCAGGTCTACTGGTTGATATGTCTACTGGTTGAGATCTACGGGTTAAAATGGTATATTGGGTTGAGATCTATTGGTTAAAGAGTCTTCTGGTTGAAATAGTCTACTGGTTGAAAGCTGCTGGTTGAAATGGTCTACTGGTTGAGATCTGCTGGTTGAAATGGTCTATTGGGTTGAGATCTATTGGTTAAAGAGTCTTCTGGTTGAAATGGTCTACTGGTTGAGAAATGCTGGTTGAAATGGGTGTTTGGTTTTAGATCCACTGCTTGATATGGTCTACTGGTTGAAGGGTCTACTGGTTGAAGAATCTACTGGTTGATATGGTCTACTGGTTGATATGGTCTACTGGTTGATATGGTCTACTGGTTGAAGGGTCTACTGGTCGGAGGGCGTACTGGTTGATATGGTCTACTGGTTGAAGGATCTACTGGTTGATAAGGTCTACTGGTTGATATGGTCTACTGGTTGATATGGTCTACTGGTTGATATGGTCTACTGGTTGAAGGATCTACTGGTTGATAAGGTCTACTGGTTGATATGGTCTACTGGTTGATATGGTCTACTGTTGAAGGGTCTACTGGTTGATATGGTCTACGGTTGATATGGTCTACTGCTTGAAGGGTCAACTGGTTGATATGGTCTACTGGTTGAAGGGTCTACTGGTTGATATGGTCTACTGGTTGAAGGGTCTACTGGTCGGAGGGCGTACTGGTTGATATGGTCTACATGTTAGTTGATATGGTCTACTGGTGATATGGTCTACTAGTTGATATGGTCTACTGGTTGAAGGATCTACTGGTTGATAATGTCTACTGGTTGATATGGTCTACTGGTTGAAGGATCTACTGGTTGATATGGTCTACTGGTTGATATGGTCTACTGGTTGATATGGTCTACTGGTTGATATGGTCTACTGGTTGATATGGTCTACTGGTTGATATGGTCTACTGGTTGAAGGGTCTACTGGTTGATATGGTCTACGGGTTGATATGGTCTACTGCTTGAAGGGTCAACTGGTTGATATGGTCTACTGGTTGAAGGGTCTACTGGTTGATATGGTCTACTGGTTGAAGGGTCTACTGGTCGGAGGGCGTACTGGTTGATATGGTCTACATGTTAGTTGATATGGTCTACTGGTTGATATGGTCTACTGGTTGATATGGTCTACTGGTTGAAGGATCTACTGGTTGATAAGGTCTACTGGTTGATATGGTCTACTGGTTGAAGGGTCTACTGGTTGATATGGTCTACTGGTTGATATGGTCTACTGGTTGATATGGTCTACTGGTTGATATGGTCTACTGGTTGAAGGATCTACTGGTTGATAAGGTCTACTGGTTGATATGGTCTACTGGTTGATATGATCTACTGGTTGAAGGATCTACTGGTTGATAAGGTCTACTGGTTGATATGGTCTACTGGTTGAAGGATCTACTGGTTGATAAGGTCTACTGGTTGATATGGTCTACCGGTTGATATGGTCTACTGGTTGATATGGTCTACTGGTTGAAGGATCTACTGGTTGATATGGTCTACTGGTTGCTATGGTCTACTGGTTGATATGGTCTACTGGTTGATATGGTCTACTGGTTGAAGGATCTACTGGTTGATAAGGTCTGCTGGTTGATATGGTCTACTGGTTGATATGGTCTACTAGTTGATATGATCTACTGGTTGAAGGATCTACTGGTTGATAAGGTCTACTGGTTGATATGGTCTACTGGTTGATATGGTCTACTGGTTGAAGGGTCTACTGGTTGATATGGTCTACTGGTTGATATGGTCTACTGGTTGATATGGTCTACTGGTTGATAAGGTCTACTGGTTGATAAGGTCTACTGGTTGATATGGTTTACTGGTTGATATGGTCTACTGGTTGATATGGTCTACTGGTTGAAGGATCTACTGGTTGATATGGTCTACTCGTTGATATGGTCTACTGGTTGATATGGTATATTAGTTGCTATGGCCGTCTACTGGTTGATATGGTCTACTGGTTGATATGGTCTACTGGTTGATATGGTCTACTGGTTGATATGGTATATTAGTTGCTATGGTCTACTGGTTGATATGGTCTACTGGTTGATATGGTCTACTGGTTGATATGGTCTACTGGTTGATATGGTATATTAGTTGCTATGGTCTACTGGTTGATATGGTCTACTGGTTGATATAGTCTACTGGTTGGGTCATCCTTTCTCCTTTTTTCCCTTCGCCTTTCGCCTTTCGTGTTCATGTCAGCAGATTATAGCCGACCATTGGATCAGATCTTTCCAGCAGGGAGGGGCTCGCTCATAACTCATATCAGGGTGTGTATGCGTGTGTGTGTGTGTGTACGTGTGTGTGTGTGTGATATTCTTTTCTTCTTTTTGTTTTTACTATTTGTTTACCGCCTATTCTGGCCTGTATTACGAAAACTGAAACTACTGTTTATCTGACCGATACACAATATGTTCCATACACACAGTAAAGAAACAAACTACTATATTTGCATTGCTGTGCTACATTTAAATAGTTCGATAGGTTTATTTAACGTAGGTTATTTTGTAGGTTAGATTAGGTTAGGTTTGCATACATATATAGGTTTTGTTATATGCATAATATAACTATCCCCTTCTTGGTTGAAAACCAATTATTCACCTCTATGGTCCCCAATATCTAGCCACTATGACCATGCATCACATTCCCCGGATTACTGATCACTCTTACTGTTGCTAACTTGGTTTATTTTCATATGTTCACTCATAAATCCCTCTACAGTTATTTTGGTTACATCTGAAATAAGAGTCTTGCACGGGTTCTTTCGTGCACTCAATTAGGTACATTCATTTATTTTAGTTCATGTTACGAACTGGCACTCGGGTACACAAGGGCTCTCAATCAGGACTCGAATACGGCTCGCTGCCACAACGGAAACACACGATCCCAACCCCTGAGTACTGCCAGCCGAACAAAAAACACCAATACCCTCCAGAGTTCAATCTGCAATAACGGGGTATACAAGAACTCGGTACTAGTGTTCAACAACAGACTAATAAAGAGACAGGAATTATCTAGTCTGGTCAACAATCAAACAATGAAGTAAGAAACAACAACACAAAAGAATAGTGTTGGCCGAAGCCGAAGTAATCCACCCTTGACTATGAACTTAAGAAGTCCACCACCCTCTACTTCGGATCGGCACTATTACGTTACGTTAATTAATAGTCCTTAAGCATCGAGCAAGGAATCTTCTGAAAAAGTTAGATGCTTCTCGGATGCTCGTAAGAAGTACGTATCGGATTTTGAACAGTAATTCAATAAGCAAAAACACTGGCAATTAAATACTATTAAAGGCTTAAATTGGCATAAGAATAATTAAAAGAATATGCAATAGTAAATGGCAAACATTAAAAGGAAGTACTCCGCAAATGCAATGGCAATAGCCTACTCGGATTGTGCTCGTGGGCCACTAATCACTAAAGTAGCCAAGCTTGCAACACATGAAATCAATAGTGCATAAACAATATCATACATAAGGAAAGCTTCAATACTATTCTGTATCTACTAATCGAGTAAAGTCTAGCTGGGGTACTGTAGGCAAAAAGGTAGCAGTGACTGAGCAAAAAACGGCTCGTAGCCTAGCGAAGTCCTCACGACTGTTTAAAGTACAGTATTACGTTAAAATTAACAAGTGCACTTTGAGAAATCCCGATCCCTTGTATCTGGTTTTCTCCCGGCTCCTTGACAAAGTAAAAACAAACTGTTAATAAAATACAGGGTGGTTAGGCTCTTGCCCTCACGCACTGTAAATTATTAACTCAACACAGTCAGCCGCGAAGACAACCTAGGCTTCACTGAACCGAAACGAGTATGCAAGTTTATCGCTTAACCACTGCATCAAACAACAACTCGTAACACAGAAAAGCCTTACCCCAGTCTAGCATTACCTAGACTAGCAGAAAACAGGAATAATAATAATAACACACAGGGAAATGCATATACAAGTGCAACAAACATAAATCAATCCTATTCTAAGTCAACCCTTCCAAAATAGGCTATCTAATAGGCAAGTATCTAGTGAGAACTCAAGCGATAATACGTTGGCTGACTAGCTCTGCACCAACGGGACCATGGAAGTTAAACAGGGCAGGGAAAATAGGAAATAAGAATGTAAGGTAGTAGAGAAAGTTCCCATCAGTCAGAAGAATATAAATAGTTAGCAAGGGAAAGGAGAAGTCGCTCTGCCTAATGAGTTCTGATGAAAAAATGGCTAGACTTCCCTTTTATACCCGGCCCTCTAGTGAGCCCAACGTGAACTACTAAGGACCGCCCACTGACAACCATTACGTAATTTCTCTCTCTCCTCTGGGATACACAAAGGCTCCCCCTAGCACTGAGGGAGGGAGGAGTGCTAGTGAGTTAGGCCTACCTCCTGCCTGGCATACCCACTGACACCTAACTGTGGCTGTTTCTCTTCCCATCATTACAAATAAGTTTTACACACAATACTTATAACTAATGATATAAAATAGAACTCGTTGACTCAGATGAAAACAAAATACATATTCATAATACTTATAGTACAACGGCTCACACAAACTAAGTTAGGAAACTCTACATAGACTACAGCCAAAGTTCCTGCCCTGACGATCCTAGCGAGAGTGGGGCATGACTAGGCGTTCTGTACAGCATGCTCACACGTGGACATGCGTCACATTCATGAAATCATGTTTATAAAATAATGGACATAGGATCTTGTACACAAGTAAGGAGTGTAGTCCCACCACAGATCGCTGAATACCTGTATGGCTCCCACAACACTCTTGAGACTGGTAAATGAGGCGATGATGATTCAAAGTCCTGGACTGACGAAAAAGGTGGTTTACCTCTCTGGTGGTCTTCTGGAGTTTTTGAAGATGGTGTCAATGGCAGGGCACCATGTAGATCATCAGTATTGTAGTCCTCCTATCGTCAGTGTCAGGAAAATATGTCATTGGTAATAAGATGTTCAGGCTAGTCTGCAGGCCGTGAAGCCTGACTTTGTTTACAACTGGTTGGTGTGCTTCGTTAGCAACTGGTATACCTATTGCTTTGCTTATGACTGGCAACCAACAAGCAATTATATCAAAGACCAGTCACAGTGCTTAGTATAACTATCACATTTACATTTGCTTAGCCTCTATAAATAGACTTTGATGAAATCAAGATTACAACACAAGAACTTCAATAATACTTAGGGAAAATGACTACAAGTTTGAAACCATGATGATGACTGTTCTTGGGTTCCTACTACACACCCGTTGCCCCATAGACACTGGGGCCAAGTTGACAACAACTCTGCCACCCTCCTCGAGGCCTAGGGCTCATCAGTGGGCTCTCTGTTATATAATGTAGTCTACATTTAATCATCCATAGAATTATACAGGGTGTCCCGAAATAGACGTGCCAAACTTGAGGATTAGATTAGGACAAATATTTTAAGCATAACATGTTCTATGAGCAAAACTCCAAACTTCACTTCTTACAAAGATATTGCCTGTTGAAAATGACATTTTCTTTCGTATATCCCCATAAAGCTGGCCTAGATGTCCTAGAACCTACCAAACCCCTATCTAACTGCAATTACTCTTCTAGTATCAAGATACCATAATTCTGCAATTTGCAATATTATTATAGGCATAATAGCTCACTTTAGATCTGCTGAAAATGATTTGACATGGAGGAGACCATTACAACGATACAGGGGAGGACACTATACAAAACCTTCAAAACCTCTTAAACAATTGAATATTTTAATGTTTTGTTATAGAACATAATTATTATAAGAAACAGCTGTATAATCATATCCTGGAGTTTGGCATGCCTATTTTGGGACACTGTATATAAACTGTCTCTGTGTGAGTCCCTTTTTTTTAAAGAACAGTATTATGATCAAATGATAAGATAATGTCAAAAACAAAAGGGTGAACAAATACCATTGATGGCAAATGTGGTAAGAAATTGTAACTGAACAGAAAAATAAGCAGCAGTAGAAATAAATAAATAATAAAACACCAACAAACAACAAAACGAAATGGGTCAGAAAGGCCTATATTCAGTAGGAACGTAGGACTGGACACAAATATAAATAGTAGTTGCAATAAACAAACGATAGGGCACTGTAGAATAGAAGAACTGAGCCATGAAATATAAAAAGTGTTACTAGTTCATGGGGTAGCTCCACAAAATATACGAGTCACTACCATCTAAGGGGATTTTTTTTGTCAGCACAAATATCAATGAATGACGAGTAATTGAGAAAGATAATCAATAAAATAATATATCGTCTGGAAAATAAACATGTCAATAATCATTATTACTCATTAACATAGGCTATCAACTTGAACAAACAAAAACAAAGACATCTACACATATGCAAACCCTATCTTGCTAATCACAAGTATGAATATATTCCCTCAACTATAGTAGGGATCATTACTTTCCCGTGGACAATACAATCCATTCATTATATTTAGGCGATAATTTTTGACCGCTAATCCCGATAACCCCCACAAGACTAGAATCATGGAGCTAATATTTCTACCAATTGAAATGTCGCCCAAGGAATCGGTGTGGAAAATTACAACTCTTCTGCTCGAGCCCTTCTTGAGTTACAGACAATAGAGGTAAAAGGTGTCTCGCCTACTTATAATGAATAGACCATAGTAGCAGCATAGTGAGCGGCGATGGTTGTATAATGCTATTGGCTGGATATGGGAGGCCTGGGAAACTTGATTTTTTATTTATTTTGTTTTATTATTATTATTTTTGTATAGTTTTCTTCTGAGATGGCAACTATAGTATTCAACAACTTGGCATAGCGTAACCTATCCTAAAATACGTTAGTTGATCTAACTGTTTTGTGGGTGTAGTGGTTAGAGTGTGTACGTTCTGTATGTGGTAAGGGGGTGCGAATCCTGGGAGATTCGCATATTTTCATTAATTATATTTGGAGAGTTCTTGGTGTTAAGAACGATGTTAAAAATAGTATTATATATAGCGACACTGCAAACATTAAAACAAAAAAGAAAACAAAAGCGAAAGTACAATCGTGAACAGGAATTTCCGAACAATTTGGAAGCACAGTTATGATGCCAGGTGAACTATTTCCATGCGGCGTTTGAGTCATAAATATCCGATCACTGATATTCAATAGATACGCCCCGCCGTCCTGTTATAGTCTCACTATAGTCTGTTTTGTGTTTAGCTGATGGTAAATTGAATCCCTTAGCAATTGATTTTTCGATAACTAACGGAAAAATAAAAAAATACTGTCTCTGTTATATATTAGTGTCAAGTTATCAGAATTACCAACACGTTTTTCTACAAAATCTGCATAATAGCGGAGTAATCAAGATGAAGACATAACCATTTACAGTCAGCTGGAACAAAACAAAACATAAATAAATAAATAAACAAATATAATATAGCTCGCGACTGTACAGAGGGAGGTATATTGTGGGGATGTAACAAACTGAGATACGGTGTTGTTATGCGACCAAACAGCCCTCACTACATCATGTACACAAAATAACAACTGTTGCCCGTGTTATGAGTTGACTGTATTTGGTCCGAGGGAGGATTTTTTGGAGCTCCCCTCTTTCGCTCCATTAATTTGAATAATTTAAGATGTTTCACTGCAATATTGTGGTGATAACAAGGTGTTCCACCACCCCCAGGTGTCGATTTATTGGTTGGCGAGCGATAGCAAGCCTGTAACTTAGAGGAAATCGGCCTTTGGCTGGGACATTATTCTATCGAAAAATGTAAGAATTTAGCTTGAAGGGAATCTGGTTGGGCAATTATTACTATTATTATTTGTTTTTTGTTTTGTTTTTAGTTTGAAGGAAGTATTGGAAGGTGTTTGTGTTAGCCTAGGGGGCACACTAAAATACAATTCCCGAAAATGGCAAAAGCAAACGAGATCCTCCATAATATTTGTACACAAACATCGGACTAACCCCCAAGACATCGGCCCAGCTCGTGTTAAGAGCTAGGTCCTCCCAGCTGGAAGGATCTGATCCTATGGTCGGCTATAAAGTACCGACAAGACAGGAGGTGGGGAAAATGCTCTATAAAACTGGTGTGTGTAATATGGAACACTATAGAGGGCGTAACTAAACTGGTGCATAAACAGAGTGTATTAATAGTGTTACCGTGTATATACTGTACAGTGTATATATATATATTTTTATATATATATATATATATATATATATATATATATATATATATATATACATATATACATATATATATATATATATATATATATATATATATATACCGGTATAGTATATAGGTTTGTATTTTTACACTCTAATGCTTCATGTATCAAATGTATTCTGCAATAAATGCCAGCTTAGTAAAAATGTCTTCCTTATAGCCTGAAACTCGCAAGTGGCCAATTGTTAAACTAATGGATGATATGAGGTCAGATGAAGTCTGATCCTCCTTATTCGATCATTTACAATATTTCTGATATTATACGAAGTTATTTGACACTTTTATTGGGGCATTTGGAATATATTTAAGTCCAATTTGAATATTATAAAGTTAGACTATTATTTAAATTTGATAATAATGATATTTCTAGCGTTATATCATGCAATGATTTCTCACATGTATAAAGTAAATCATATATAGTAATAAAACTTCTACAAACACCTTTTTTACTTAGCACTTTGGAGTATTGGATGTTTCAAAATAGCAGACATAATATATATATTTACTTCTATATATTATTTTGTAACGCTTATACTACATATATTTTATATACCGGTATTTATTTATTTGTTATTGTTTATCTTTTATTTTACTTATTTTGTTTTATTTTAGTATATGTATTTTTTTCATATAAATACAACTAACTTGAAGAAACATTGTATTTACTACATCAAATGATTTCGTAACATCTTTATACGAGCTCTTTCTGAAACAATTTGTGAGCGTTGGTAGTACAGTATAAGAGGAAGAGTAGAAACAGTGTGCGTTACTTCAACAAGATATAGCCTCACTACTTCTTTCACAGGGGCTCCTTATTTATCAATTTAGAGAGAGAGAGAGAGACTCTTACATAGATACACTGGCCACACAGACCTTACGATCCAAACGAGGTGGTCAGGACTTAATTCTAGTAGAGATGGCATATCCGATAGAAAAGGAAAGTTGAAGGAAATGATAGAAAAGAAGAAGAAGAAGAAGAGAGAGAGAGAGAGTGTGAGTGAGTGAGTGAGTGAGTGAGTGAGTCAGTGAGTCAGTCAGTCAGTGAGTGAGTGAGTGAGTGAGTGAGTGAGTCAGTCAGTCAGTCAGTCAGTCAGTCAGTCAGTCAGTCAGAACTAAACTAAACTAAACTAAACTAAACTAAACTAAACTAAACTAAACTAAACTAAACTAAACTAAACAACGAGAGACAGAGAGTGGCAAACTGATGGACGCTCATACTTATATTTAATTTGAGAGCGCCGGAAATCTAAAAGGGCTCGGACTCTGATAAAAGAATTGTTTTATAAAGGTGAGTGGACATAATGGGGTGGTGGGAGCGGCCCGTCACCACTTTGTTGACAACATAAAGCCTGGTTATGACGAGGGTGGAGCTCTGGCTACTAGATAACGGGTGAGAGAGAGAGTGAGAGATTGAGTGTGTGTGTGTGCGAGAGAGGAAGTGAGAGTGAGTGAAAGACAGACAGACACAGAGATAAAGTCTGGTGAAAGGATATGGCATTAGGAGATAGGAAGGTCAATAGAACAAAAGCAAAGTGACAGCCTATCCTAATCCTAAAGGCAACATACAAGCTCACAAAAATACAGTGTAAAGAGAGGTATGGATAACTAGAGCTGATTGGCCATTTCTAAATACGTATTCTTAATTAACCCCTTGAGGATTATGGCGCATTATGACAGTTTATTCTGGCTGTTACTAGACGATTATGTGAAGTAAAGGAAGGGTTTGTGCGAGTCAAAAGGTTAAATGAGATCGACTTTACCCCTTTGATTTGTAGAGGTCTTTCCTAAACTGTGTAAAATCGTCTAATAATAGCCAGAATATACTGTTAAAATGCGTAATAATCCTCAAAGGGTTAAAGACATAAACCGATTTCACACCATGTATATATTTCCTTTGACAGATTACAGGTGGTCGGATTTATTTATTTGAAGATTATAACGCACTCTGACAGTTTATCCTGGCTACACTTGAATAATATTATTCAATTTAGGAAGAACTTGTAGGAATTAGAGAGTTAATTGAGATAGTTTTTACCCCTTTGATTCCTATATATACTTCTTAATTAAATTGGTTAACCTTGTGTAATGATAACCAGAAGAAAGTGTAATAAGTTAAAGGAGGTAGAGTCATTTGCACACATAATGTTAAATATTGCAATGCCATTAGGAGCGCAAGTCATGTAATTAATTATTATATTATTGAAGAACCAAAGTCGAAAATAACTGACGGAGAGCATGACTCAAATTGTAATAGACGGTGACAGAGATGGGGCAAGATCTAAAGGAAATGTCACACTAGAACAATTATCTCCAACGTTTGATAGTTCATATTTCTGTCAGTAATGTTGGCATCTTTTGCATTGAAATCGGAAAATAGGCTGAAGAATCTGTGAAGATAGATTAATTTAGGTGACCGAACTATTTTAAACAATTCTTCATATGCTACCAGACCACCGTTGAAGGAAAAGGTTGAGGGAGAATCACTCGTGTGGCGCTGCAGGGACCCTGGTGTGAAGTAATATTGAAGGGGAGAGATCGAGAGCCAATGGTGTGGAAAGATGTGAAGGGTGGCAGCAGCGTGAAGAGAAAGAGGACTATAGCCTGGAGAGAATGGAGAGGTTGTGGTGGGATCATGTAACTATTGGCGACAGTGGAGGGGTGGTGGAGGGATATAAGTATTAGAGACCAAATGTAGCTATTGGAAAGAGTGGAAGGGTAGTGGAGGGATTAAAACACTATTGGAGAGAGTGGAAGGGTAGTGGAGGGACGACAGAACTATTGAAGAGGTTTGATAAAAGAAGAGGACGATAGCTTGGAGAGAGTGGAGAGGTGACATAACTATTGGAGAGACATGATAACAAAAGTGGACAATAGCTTTGAGAGAGTGGAAGGGTAGTGGAGGGACGCTATAAATATTAGAGAGGCATGATACCAGAAGAAAACAATAGCATGGAGAGACAGAAGGGGTATAGTGGAGGAATAATGTAACAATTGGAGGGAGACACTATAAGAGAAGAAGACTATAACTTGGAGAGAGTGTATAAGGGTAGTGGAGGGGTGATATAACAAGTAGCGAGACAGAGTAAAGACAGGAGGATATTAACTTATAGAGATTGGAGGGATAGTGAAGGGATGATGTAACAATTGGAGAAACACGATAGGAGAAGAGGACAATAGCTTGGAGGTTGTGCAGGAGTGATATGACTATAGGTAGCGCCAACGAACTTGACAATAATCTTGACTCCTTAACTTTTCATAACTCAAAAGGGTCAAGAGGAAACTGACTGTAAATGTCCACACCTATTTCCTGGCGGGCTCTTCCCAAATGATAGAAATGTCAGCTCGATTGCTTTCATTCATTTTGAGTTATGAGAAGTTAAGGGGTCAAGATTATTGTCAAGTTCGTTGGCGCTACCTATAGTAGAGAGACATAATAACAGAAGATACTAATAGCTTGGAGGTAATAGTGGAGGTGTGATATAGCTATTCATTGGGGGTGCCCTGCTTCTTTTTCTCTCCGTTTCTCTCTTTATCTGGCTTGTATCCATGCGGCCCCATTCAGCCTACTGTTTTAAGACGTTTATCCCCATCCAGGTGTCGATTTTTTCCTGGCGAGCGAAAGCAAGCCATCATTGATGGAGAAATCCGGCTTCGCCAGAGAAATTTTTCTATCGCAAATTGTACAAATTTAGCCTGCTGTCAAAAAAACATTTAATAAAATATGCTGGCTCGCTATCACTCGCCAGGTAAAAATCGACACCTGGATGGGGGTAAACGTCTTAAAACAGTAGGCTGAATGGGGCCGAATGGATACAACCGAATGGATAGAGGGAGAGAGCGAGAAGAAAAAAAAACGAGGTGGGCCCCCTTAAGAGGTGTGTTAGAGAACCAGTTGATGGGACGAGATAAGAATATTCGATGGGTTAGCATTGAACAAATAGCACATATTATAGGACAGTGTAATATGAAAAGTCTCAAAGGTCTTCATTAAGTCCACAAATGATAGCGCCGGTAATGTACAATCGCTAATTGTAAGTTTCATCACCCTTTTTAATTAGGATTAAGGCCAGCCAGGCTATGAATGTGACAGCAGGAAAACCTAAACTCCATCCCTGTCTCAAATACAAATTATTTCTTTTAAAATGTCTAAAAGTAGTTTAATTATTTATTCTTTCTTTCAAGAGCCTATGAAACTGTGAATTAAACTATTTATGAAGGATATATACTTTAGGATCTTTTAATAGTTACGTAATCTGAGCCCCAATGACTTCGCTGATGTGGAGACCTGGCGTTTATGATAATACAAACAATACATTTTATTTATAAGTAATAACCCCGTCCCATCTCGTTGTTCAAGGGAGACAGTAACTATATAAAAGTGTGTGGTGATGATAACGTTTGCCAGAGTAAGGGAAAACGTGGGAGAAAAATTATGATAAGGAATTAATAGGAGTTAAAGGAGGCGTTTGTATTTTTCTGGACCCCCTTTTCCCTCATGCTAAGCACCATTAGTTTTTAGATTCTAAGACGCTTCCCCATTACTTCAGCTATTTGAAGACCTTTCGTCCCAGTTCATTGTTAATTTTGATGTCGATTTTTCCTGGCGACCAATAGCGAGCCTATATTTTAAGAGGAACCGACCACCGGCCGGGACTATTTGATACCGAAAAATGTACAAATTTATCTCAAGAGGGGCTCCTGAGGGTGTTCTTTTTTTAAGCTTGATAAAGGTCTAGGGAGGAAAATAAACATCCCCTCTTAATAATATATACAGTGTCAGTGTATGAGCCTCCCGTGGCCGTGGTCGACAGTAAGGTTACACGGTGGTAAGAAGATTATACTGAGGGGAGATGAGTCGTTGTTCTGGTCCCCCTTCCTCCCTCATGTTAGCCCCATTAGTTTTCAGTTTATAAGATGTTTGTCCCTTTATTTGTCTATTTTAAGACTTTTCGACCCATTTCCTTATCAATATAAAGATCTTTCGCGCTATTTAGGTGTCGATTTTTTTTCCTTGTCAACGATAGTGAGCCTGTAATTTTGGAAGACAAATTTACAAATTAATCTAGAAGGGGGACCTAATGGATGTTTTTTTAATTCAGTTTTATGGAGGTCTAGAGAGGAAGCTAAAAAATATGTGAATATACAAATAAATAGATCCAAAATAAAAAACCACTGTCCCCTTAAAGGCAGATGTATTTCTTTTTTTGTTCTTTTTATAATATATAGTATACAGTATACTGGAGAGAGCTTTGACCTACTTGTTATGGTCCTATTAGAGCCAAAGGGGAATAGCCTAATAAGTAGATTTGTTGAAGAACCTTCCATGTTTCCGTCGTGTCTGTTTGTCGTAGGCAATATGTTAGTTACCTCTTCTCTTGTTTTGTCATAATTATATTGTTTTACATTGTCAGAAATAAAGGGTATACACAGGGGATCAAAATGGTATATGAGGTCGTTTGATGTATGGATTGTGATTAACCAGTCTATCATTGTATGAGGCGAATTAATACCATTATACTTTTAAGTACATAGATTATTACTGACACTTTACCTGTCTAAGGAAGAATGCACCAGGTTTTGTTTTACAATATTCACAGAAAAGCTATATAAGCACTCTGGTTTAGATGTTTCAGTATCATGGCACCTTCATTATTTGATTCTAGTTAACATTAATCGATTCTATGGAGCTTAGGAAGGTTACATGAAAGTAAAAGAGGTACATAATAATCTGAATGAACCTTTTGACTCCCAAAGGTCCTTCCAAAACTGAATAAATATGATAGCCAGAACCACAAGGAAATATAAATCATGATAACACTGAAAGGATTAATACAATACCTCGGACCTTAGAATATCGTGCCACAATGTTCTGGAATTATTTACTGAAATGCTCCATCGGTACCAAATTTATATAATAATATAATAATAATAATAATAATAATTAGTATAATTATAATAACAACAATGATAAAGAGGGTATCACACAAGAAGTTATATCGACAATTTTCCGACAACATTCAGGAGACATGATTATTTGAAATGTTTTCCTCATAAGAAAACAAATCCACTGTGGACGACAAAAGTGTAGACAAAATGTGCTCGTATGAATAAATAAGAACAAATATATATATAAAAAAAAAAAAAAAAAAAACAAAGAGGGGAAAAAAAAAAGCATAGACTGGAAAGGAGAGGAGATAGCCTCAAAGGAGATTACGAGATAATTGGCTGTTGGACGAATAAAGGAAGCAGGGAACTGGCAGATACGACATACATACGATGGCTAAATCCCTTGTCATGTAATAATGAGGGAATAGGATAAAAGGAAAATGAAGGTTGAGATTCTATTATTTTATTATTTTTATATATTTAATATATATTCATATATATATATATATATATATATATATATATATATATATATATATCAACTTATTTTCTGGTAGAGGTATGATTTTTTGTTTTTGTCTTGTTATAATTATAACGTTTGCTATTAATGTTTTGTCTTCCAAACTTGATGAACTAAACTAAATCATGTTTTTGAAATACCCAGTGTATTAAACTTGCAAATGTATCTGATAAAACGATCTTAATATTTCACTGAATTACATAAAAAAATAAGAATTCATATATACATAAATAAATAAATACAGTAAAATAATAAAAAATACATAATGATATTAATAATAATAATAATAATAATATATAAATGTTTAGACTAAATATATAAGAAACAAACGGAACTTTAAAAATAACACAAAATTAATATCCATGGCAATATCATATTATTAAAAGGACATGGCATATTATAAATGGGATAGAGGGAGGAATTGAATGACAAAATATATATATAGGAACATTATACATGGAACAATGGAGAACGAAACAAGCAAACGAGACTAATATATATGTTGGGGGAAATGCCCATGATAAAGAAATGCGTAGAGTAAGCAATTATACTCGAATAAGTTAATATAAGCAAAACTGTGAACATGAGGTGAAAGAAGGTAAGAAGAGAATCTTAGAGTATCAGAAGAAAACTTATTTAGGATAAACTAAATAAAAATAACATTGCTGTATGAATAAGCTTACGAATTTTATTTAACGTGAATACGAGCAAGCAAATGCAAGTATTAATGCTAATAACAGCAACAACAACAACAGCAATAATAATAATAATAATAATTAAAGTTGCAAGCAACGTTGTCCGGGGTTCGAGGTGTTTTGCAAGCAGGGTATTGTGTTGGATACAAAAGTTGTGTCACAGATATCAAAAGATCATTTACCTTATCGGGCATGGAGAAACTACAAAAGGAACAGATTGTGCAAACAAATAAGAACGAGAGAGGGAGAGATTGCCTGTATAAGGGATCTGCCTCTATTCATTTAGTAACAGAGTTGTAGATATATGGAATAGGCTACCGAGTGCTATAATGGGATCAAGAACAATAGAGCTTCAACTTGAAATTAGATAGAACGAGAAGGGTTGGGTGTGAAAGGGATCTGCCATGTGTAGGTCAATCGGCTCTCTGCAGACTACCGTTTTCTTATTTTGTTTATGTTCTCATTTGTGAGGGTGAGAGAGTATGGCAAGAGAGAATAGGATGTCATAAACGTAAGGAAGATAGCGATAAATATGAGAGAGAGAGAGAGAGCGTGGGATGGGTTGGGTGTGAAAGGAATCTGACATGTGTGGGCCAATCGGCTCTCTGCAGACTCTGGTTTTCTTATGTTCTCATTTGTGAGAGAGAGAGAGACTAGGATGTCATAAATGTAAGGAAGACAGAGATAAATGAGAGAGAGTTGTTATGAGATGGTTTGGGTGTGAAAAGGATCTGTCTTGTGTGGGCCAATTGGCTCTCTACAGACTCCCATTTTCCTATGTTCCTATTTCTTACAATTGTGTTGTGGTTGCAGGTATATAATAACATGGGTGTATAGTAAGTAGTGTAAATAACAGGTAACATTTATGAGATGGGTTGGGTGTGAAAGGGATCTGCCTTATGTGGGCCACTTGGCTCTCTGCAGACTCCCCTTTTCATCTTTTTTTTTTTTTTTTTTTTTTTTTCTATATTCCAACTACTCCCTCTCGGGCATAGGCTGAGAGCCTGTACATTCCACCGCTCAACACGGTGAAGCCCGTGAGGTCTTGTTCCAGCCTGGGGAGTGAGACATGTGAAGCATCCATCATGGCTCAAAGCAGCTCCATCTCTGAAGCGGCTGGTTGCTTCGCTCAAGTGCTTCACCGTCTCACCCTCCAGACTCAGACCCTCACTCTCAGAATGCCACCTATTGAGCAGTGAACTCACTGCACTCACATGGTTGCATGTGTGAGGGATCTGCCTCATTTGTACCGGTGTGCAAAACAAACAAGAACGAGAGAGAAAGATATTTGGCTGTGTAAAGGATCTGCCTCTATTCGCTTGGTAAAAGAGTTATAGATACTGTATGGCACCGGCACTAAAACTAATAGAGTTTTCCCATGCTAGAATAAGAAGGGCTATAGAAAAAATGAACAGAAGTAAGTCACCGGGACCGGATGGGATACACCCAAGAATCATAAAGGAAGGAGGTGAGATGTTAGTAGAGCCATTGAAAATGTTATTTGAGGTATCGTTTAATACAGGACAAATCCCGATGGACTGGAGAGAGGCGAACATAACAGCTATATTTAAGAAGGGAAAGAGAAATGACCCAGGGAATTATAGACCAGTCAGTTTGACAAGTGTTGTGTGTAAACTAATGGAAACGGTAATTAGAGAAGGAATATTGGAGCATATGAAGTCAAACCAACTTTTCAGTGGGAGACAGTTCGGATTCTTGCCGGGGAGGTCGACGGTACTACAGCTAATTAAGGTGGTAGATGATTGGATGCAAATTCTAGAAGATGGTCATGTAATAGACGTGGTATATTGCGATTTTATGAAGGCTTTCGATAAGGTCCCACATAAAAGGTTAATAGAGAAAGTTAGAAGCTATAATATAGAGGAGAAATGTGTGAAATGGATAGAAGCCTTCCTGAAAGATCGGAGACAGAGGGTACTGGTGAATGGAATAGGCTCGGGGTGGAGGGAAATTACAAGTGGGTACCTCAGGGATCTGTGTTGGGACCACTGCTGTTCGTTATATATATCAACGACTTACCTGAAGTTATAACTAATGGAAGTGAGGTATACCTGTATGCGGATGACACTAAGCTGTTGTTACGGCTGGATCGGCAATACATATTCGGGATTCTTGATCGTAGGACAGAAATGGCTTATGTGACAACGACACGCTCGATTCCAGTCCCAAATACTATATGCTCCAGACAACAAAAGCACCAACGCCCTACAGAGTTATCGTCTATGGTAACGAGGTACCTTAACTCGGCGAAAGTGTACAACAGGGGTAGGCTATGAGGCTAAACTCCCTCAGACATTTATAGGTTACGTTATTACTAAAGAAATGCAATACTCAAGAAACTACGTTAATATTAAGCCTCTAATAATGTAGAATAGAAGCAGGCTAAAGGTATGACAGTGAAATGCTAAATGACAAATGTACACGCCTATTTGAAAGCGCATGCACTAGAATAACTGTCCCCTACTAACATGCACTAGCATGTAGCATACAAGATGTTCATGATCCAGTAGATACCTAATAATACACATGGAAGGAACATAAATAGTAGTCACTTATTATAATAATGAATCTATACTTGGAATAACTAAAAGGTTGCAGGCAACAGTACTGCGCCGGTAGCCTACTACCGCATAGGCTACTTCGCTTCTCTCACTCTGTCTCCCCTCTGAGTCCGTATGCGCCCTACGCAACAGAACTCCGGACACAGCAGCAAAACGACAGTGCAGTTAATTGATACATGAAAGTATTAATAGTGTTGTCTTGTGTGTGAGTAATGTGTATTGTAAAGTGTTACATACATAAACTTAAAGAGAGCTGCAATGCATAGTAAAATAAAGATATAACCCACTCATCATCCCCATGTGTTCTAGCTAGCAGGCCAAGTCACAGGAACAACGAGTCCCAGCACCGAAAGCGAGAACCCAGGAAAAGACTGCAGAGAACACAAGGACAGATAAATTACGTTACTCTACTATACCGGCACTACGAGCGAGCTGTAGTCTCTGGTACTACACTCGCTCCTGGCTCGGTAGGCAAATCAAGGCTAAGTCCTCGCCCCTCTACAGACAACTCCTGGGCATGGTCGGGCTCTTACACATGGCACTAGTCTAGTCACAAATTGGATGATGAGCTGGGCATATAACTCGTGAACATGTAGAACGTTCACCAACTATCCTCATCAAGAAGATCGCTGTTCACATTAACCCCTTAAATCTAATACATGTAAATATATGCTTGTCCTAAGAGTAATACGAGAGGTGAGTGCTGAAACTCCTTTAGGACCTCAAGGGAAGGTTATGCATTTAAATAGAGAGAAGAATGAAATGAGAGTAATGTCGTCAGAGAGAAAGAGTGCAACCGTGAGAAGTTGGGAGAGAGGGCAAGGGATGTTAGAATCTCAAAGGTTCTAGGCAACCTGATCATGGAACACACAGCGAGCCTCCAGGCAATGTGCTGTACGACAACATGGGCAGCCCAGGCAGCATAGGCAGGCGGCAATGGACTACCAACCCTGTCGCGCCCAGCTATAAGCGCAAGGCTGCCAACCAGTCCATACGTCTGGCAACCACCCCCCCGGCAGCGTGGCGCATTGCTACCCTCTCGCTCTGAAGCCTAACTCACTCTCTCTCTCTGAACTCCCATTGTCTTATCTATCAACTTCTCTATTGATACTACATATTAAATGGAAGGTCTCGACATGGCTTAAAACAAAACCCACCACTGGTTAGCACATGACGAGACCTTTGCAGAGATACAAAGAACATAGTTTTACGTTGTCACACTCAATATAGGCAGCCAGCACGGTACAGTGGTACGGGCGGTACAGTGGAGTACCAAGGAGTACAATCAGGTTGCGTTGCCACGCACTGGGTGCGTCACACTGTATAGAAGAGTGAGGAGTATGGAAGATGTGGGTTTTCTTCAAGGAGATGTGGAGGGCATGAAGGGATGGTCTGAGCATTGGTTAATGCCTTTTCATCGAAAAAAATGCAAGTACATGCGGATTGGGACAAGCAAGATAGACAAGGTAGGATACAGTATGTATGAAGCGATGGAGGAAGTGAATGCAGAAAAGGATATAGGAGTAGTGATAGACAATAAGTTAAATTTCTCAGAACATTTAGCGGAAAAGATAAACAAAGCCAATAGAATTGTAGGGCTGACAAGGAGGACATTTGTGTCACTTGACGAAGAAATCTTCAGGAATCTCTATACAGCGCTGGTTAGGCCGCACCTGGAACATGCGAACCAGGTGCGGGCTCCATATATGGTATAGGATATAGAAGCAGTGGAGAAAGTGCAGAGGAGAGCTAGCAAGCTGGTACCAACGTTAAAGAACACAGGGTTGAGGACACTGGGGCTTCCAACACTGGCATATAGGAGAAAGAGAGGGGATATGATAGAGACTTTTAAGATAGTGTCAGGAAAGTACGATGAGGATGTGTATGAAGGTATCTTCTTGATGCGGGAGGGAACAAGAACGAGAGGACACTCTAAGAAAATTTACAAAGAAAGAAATAGGCTTGAGAAGGCAAAGAACTCATTTTGTGATAAGAGTGGTAAATGAGTGGAACGCACTGCTCCAGTATGTAGTTGATTCCGAATCAATAAGGGAGTTTGAAAGTAATCTTGATAAAGCATGGGGAAGACAAGATTTGAAGTTTGATTATGAAACAAAAATACAGAATAGTAAAAATGTTCCGTCTGCTACCGCCGCCGCCAACACCGTGAACGACCGCAGCAGTGCAAGTACTGGTACTGAGCTGGATACACAGGCCTAGTTTGCCTTTTTCCAGAGGATCTACTGTAAGAAACTGTAAGAAAGTATGTGGAATAATCTACCAAGTGCTATAGTGGGGTCAATAACAATAGAGCTTTAACATAAAATTTGATAGGACGAGATGGGTTGGGTGTGAAAGGGCTCTGCCGTGTGTGGGCCAATCGGCTCTCTGCAGACTCCCATTTTCATCTTGGTAGCATGTGTAAGGGATCTGCCTCATTTGTACCAGTGTGCAAATAAGAGAGAGAGAGAGATTGGCTGTGTAAGGGATAGATCTGCCTCTCTCGTAACAGAGTCGTAGATATGTGAAATGGCTACCTAGTGCTATAGTGGGATCAAGAACAATAAAGAATTTCAAGATAAAATCAGATAGACATATGGACAAAATGGGTTGGATGTGAAAGGGATCTGCCGTTTGTGGGCCACTTGTCTGCAGATTCCCATGTTCATCTTAGTTGCATGTGTAAGGGATCTGCTTCATTTGTAGCGATGTGCAAGCAAACGAGCGACAGAGAAACCGGGTGTGTAAGGGATCTGCCTCTATTCGTTTAGTAACAGAGTTGTAGATGTGTGGAATAGGCTACCAAGTCCTATAGTGGGATCAAGAACAATAGAGTTCAACATAAAATTAGATAGGACAAGATGGGTTGGGTGTGAAAGACTGCCACGGGTGTGTCTGGCCACCATTTACAATACCTCTACAGATGGGACCAAGAGAATCACCTCTACAGTACCTCACTTGAGGAGTGGAAATAATAGAAAAGGAATTAGGAGGAACAAAAGCATGACCTGCAATATAGAAAAAGTCAAGAAGAGTGAATCAAAGAAAAACATTTATCATGCAGCCATGCAAGCCTTTTATATAAAGAGTATAATCTTAAAATATAGAGAACAACCTGGTACATGTATTATTAGGGTAAGTGTTTTTTATAGAATAATGATTGCCTTCACAATAAGGAAAAAAATGAAATTCCCATACTACTATTCTGAGATAGGTCAAATTGAGTTCAAATTATCATCCAAATATAGCCTGACTGAAATTGAGGGAAGGTATGCAAACACGGGTAATACCTTCCACTGGTTCAGCTTTTAGTGGGTAGAGAACAGTGTTGGCTATACTTTTCTATAGGACAAACCTGTCCCTATATACAGACCTATTTCATATGGACTTAATTATTTTAGAGTAAATTTAAGTAATTTGCTATATGAACTAGACAAATACCGGTACTCAATTCGTTGCATTGTGAACACATCCAAACTAACTCTTCTATTGCAAATTTAATGGAAAAGCGTGGATTCTCTCAACATGTAACACAACCAACAACTGAAAATGGCACCCTAATTGATCATGTTTTTGCTAAGAGATGAGGAAATATGAAGGTGAAAGTTATTCCCACATATTACAGTTATCATAGTGAATTTCCATTGAAATTTGAATTCCCCTGTTTGTATGTTTTTCCCCTTCTATTCTTATTCTGTCTAATTCGGTTGTCTTCCGGACGGCCTATATCATAATTATGCCACCCTGGCCTGGCTAGTTTATTGGCTCCTGACTTTATTTGTGTCTATGGTCGCTGGTGCGGTCAAGCTGACTCGATTCCCCTCAGTGGTGTATTATGTGTGTATCTCTGTGTGATTTATTTCTTCCTTAGACCTGATTTCTCATTCTTCGCCCTTGATCACTTCTTAATTGGTGCTGCAGTGTAGCAGTTCTTGACTCACCCTTCGGCCCTACCCTATAAGAGGAACTCTGGTGCGGCTGAATTGGTGAAATGGTGAGAAATGTCTGCGTATCTTCACCTTCCTAGATTTGTTCACCTCTTGCCCTTCCCTACCTATCATATCTTGATTGGTTGTCCATCTTGATTGAGGAACTCAATGGACTGGTTAAACTATTTTAATAAATATCATTTTAACCCTTAACCATCGGCGCTCGACATATGTCGAGTTAAAAAAAACGTGCCCATATGTGGGCCTCGACATATGTCGAGTGCAATTTTGAGCACGTAATGTGCTCTGAGAGAGAGCTGAGCGGTGCTAGGAGCAGAGATTGCTTCCTGATCGCTCGCCACCACCGTCGTGGGTCGACTGAAATTTATTACACCCTCCTCCACCCTCTCTCACTCGCTACACAGGGACTTATGTAAGGAAATTACCTTATTTTAGGGTTTTTGCACTCGTGTTGCACGATCGTTGCAAGAGAACCAGTGGTCGTAGAAGGATGGTTCGGGTGTCATTCGAAAGCTCTGTTTACGCCCTTTCAGGGATAGATACTTGTATTATGCTCTGGGTCTTGTTTATGCATGAAAAAGAGCACAGAAACAACCCCATTTAGGGTAAAACCACCTGCTTGGCGGGTAGAAGTTACCGACCCACCCACTCTTAAGGCGTTAAATATGTAAGATATGCAATAAATTATGTAAAATATATTGTTTTTTCTTTATATATATAATTGTCATTATGAAGTTAAATTGGTTTCACAGGGAAAATATATACTTGAACAATTGTTTTCGCTGACAAAGAAATTATAGATTCTTGGAAAATACCGTACACTACGAAAGATTATTCAACATGGAATTTGAATGGAATAGAGAAGCTTAGCAACGAAAAGCCAATACTCCCCCCTCCCTGTGATTGTGCCAGCTTTTGTAAGCAGTGCAATAACTTAATGAAGGACAGAAAAGCTGCAGGATGCTCTGGCATTCTAGCTGAGATGATTAAGGCCTCAGGTGAGAAAGGAGTAGGTGTGTTCAATGAGCTAATTAACTTCATCATCAGAGAGGAAGTAATCTCTGATGAATGGCACAAAAGTACATTATATACTGTATACGAGCAAAGGGGACTCATTGGATAGGGAAAATTATAGGGGCCTGAAAATACTTGATCAAGTCTTGAAGGTCTGTGAGAAAGTCTTGGAAGGTATGATATTGACGATATGCAGTTTGGTTTCATGCTAGGACACGGCACAATCCAAGTCATGAAGGTATTTGTGTGATAATAAAGATGTATGAGGACTCACAAACGGCAGTGAGGGTGAAAGATGTACCGGTACTGAGTGATGAGTTTTCAGTTCGCGTCGGAGTCCACCAGGGCTCTGTGTTAATGAAGCCCTTTCCTCTTTTTTTTTTATGGTTCTGGAGGCACTATCTGGTGATTTCAGAGTTGGGCTCCCCTGGGAACTGCTATAAGGGTCCTGAAAATGCTTGACTAAGTCATGAAGGTCTGTGAGAGAGTCTTAGAAGGTATGATAAGGGAAAGATACTGTATGTACTGTATGTACTTAAAAGATAGGGATCTGATGTTGTGTTTGCAGACTGGGAGAAGGCCTTTGATAAGGTGGCCAGAGAAGTTGTGCAGTAGGCTAGGAGAAAACTTGGCGTTGAGGAGTGGCTGGTGCATGTGATAATGAAGATGTACGAGGACTCACGAACGGTAGTGAGGGTGAAAGGTGTACAGCTGAGTGAGGGACATATACAGTATGGTACTAGATATTTGGTAAGGGTTAGCTTTATATCCCATGTACTGGTTACTAGGGACATATACTAGGTGTTACGTGAGGGTACTGAGTGATGAGTTTTCAGTTCGCGTCTGAGTCCAACAGGGAAGTTAGTGTGTTAATTAAGCCCTCCTCTTTTTTATGGTTCTGGAGGCACTATCTAGTGATTTCAGAGTTAGGCTCCCCTTGCAACTGCTATAAGAGGCCTGAAAATGCTTGGCCAAGTCATGAAGGTCTGTGAGTGTGAGAGAGTCTTTGAAGGTATGATAACTTCATAGTCAGGCAGCTGCAGGAAAGATATCTAAGAGGTGTTTTTCCGGTCCCGTCTCAAGACCACCGTCGCAAGATCTACCCGAAAAACTGTTTTTCTGGTCCCGTCGCAAGCCTACCTTTAGCAAGCGAGACACCAATATTCTCTTGCGACGGCAAGAGAGCTCCGGAGCGGGGTTGACAGCAAGCTGAAACATCTCACTCAACTTACTGTTTCTCCATTCTAATTTATTTCGGTATATTTGTTTATCCAAACATTATGTTATAATTTACTTGCCTATTATTAGGAAGTAGAGTAATAAGAGCCCACAGTAACGTATATCCAATTGTTGATAATAAATTAATGTGGGACAGTACGCTTGGTTAAATTTTGTCCACGAAACCACAACAAACCCCAGTTTTGACTAGGCCTAGGCTATGCTATTTACCGATTGTTTTTTCATATCAGAATTGCATTTATATAATCCTTATGATAATTAAATTGGCGGTGAATGTTATTCCGATGAAATGGAAGTTGTATAGCCTAGCCTATATATTTGTAAGATGTGTGCTGGCTTGGAGCAAGCCTGTGTTGTTTTTCCTGTCCTGTGATGATCTTGCGACGGCTCGGTTGAGACGGTGGTCTTGCGACGGGCCCGGAAAATCACGTCTCTACTGAAAGTAAGAAGTTGTGCAGTAGGCTAGGAGAAAATTTGGCGTAGAGGAGTGGCTGGTGCATGTGATAATGAAGATGTATGAAGACTCACGAACGGTAGTGAGGGTGAAAGGTGTACTGAGTGAGGGACATATGCTAGGTGAACGTTAGTTTTGTATCCCACGTACTGGGTACGAGGGACATATACTAGGTGTTATGTAAGGGTTAGTATTGTATCCCAAATACTAGGTACTAGGGACATAATATATACTAGGTGTTACGTGAGGGTTAGCTTGGTATCCCACGTACTGGGTACTAGGGACATATACTAGGTGTTACGTGAGGGTTAGTTTTGTATCCAACGTACTGGGTCTAGGGGGCGGCAGCCTCCACCCATAATACTAGGATAGGTTAGGTAAGGTTGTTATGTTAGGCTAATGGGGATGGATGTAGTTTCCGAGTGTACGGTCGTCATGTTTACATTTGTCGATCGCCGTTGTTAACCTGCCCTTCCCTACCTATCATGTGTTGATTGGTTGTCCATCTTGATCTAATTCTTCAGGCCAGCCTTATTAGAGTATTTTGGGGGAACTCAGTGGTGTGGTTAAACTATTTTTAATATATATTTTTTTAAATTTGTAAGATATGCAATAAATTATGTAAAATATATTGTTTTTACTTTATACCTATACATATAATTGTCATTATTAAGGAAATTCCATTGACTATTTACATCGCTAGGCCTAGCTTCCTTATTTCTATTAATTTCCTCCAGTTCACAATGAAACCTATTGCTAATTTCCTTGTTCTTCAGCCGCCGCGGCGGGTGTCGGCGTTGGACGCTTGGGATAATGTTCTTATGTTCCCGTCTATTTTGAATGCCATTCGATACAATAATATGTTGAAAGCCCCCGCTCCCCCCCCCCCCCCCCCATGACATGTTATCATCATATATATTGCCAGTAGGGGGCAAACAACCAAAAAAATGGCCGCAAAGCTCTTCCCTCAACATATTATTATATCCAATGGCAGTCAAAATAGACGGGAACATGATCGCAAGCGTCCACCCCGCCGCCGCCGCCGTCATGTTTACATGGTCGATCGCCGCAGTTTGGTTAGGCCTATTTGCCCCCTGCTGGCAAATTATATGATGATGACAATATGTCATGGGGGTGTTTGCCCCCCTCAACATATTATTGTTTCCTATGGCATTCAAAATGGACGGGAACATGATGGCAAGCTTTCGTCGCTGCTCTGCGTAGTGTAAACATTACATTCTCTACATTCTGCCCGGCTAGGCCTATATTATAGGCTAAAATAAATGAGTAGGCTAAGCTATTTTATCTATAGGCTAGGCCTAGTTTAATGTTACAATTTAAGGTAGCATTCAAGGAGACTACAGCAGGACTTACCTTTGACCGGGTATAGGCTATCCTAGTGTTTACTAGGCCTATACCCCTTTGAAAGGACATTAGCCTAGCATAACCTAACCTATCATAGTAGGCTATTATGGGTGGGGGCTGCCGCCCCCACACCCCGATTTTTGGTGCATTTGTCTATTTTGCCCCCTGCTGGCAATATGACGATCACATGACGATTTCCCATGGAATGATTTCTGCTTCCATGGCCGAGGACCCTCGGAGAGTGCTGAACGCATTACCGAGGTAATCCTATCGGGCATGGAAGCATACATTCCATTCTCTTTCTCTCAGACTAATGCTAAAAAATCTTGGTTTACTCACGCCTGTTCTACTGCTGTCCGCAATAAGGAGGAAGCATTCAAACGGTACCGACGCCTTAAAACTCAAGACTCTCATTCTTCATATGTTTCTGCCCGGAATCAAGCCAAATCTGTTCTTCGACTTGCCAAACACTCTTTCATCAATAATAAATGCACTGAACTATCCAACTCTAGCTCTTCCCAAGCTTTCTGGCATCTAGCCAAAAACCTCTCCAACAATTTCTCTTCCTCGTCTTTCCCTCCCCTTTCCCACTCTGATGGCTCAACCATCACTTCTTCCTCTGACAAAGCTAAACTCTTCGCTCAAACTTTTGCTAGAAACTCCACCTTGGATGATTCCGGTGCTATTCCTCCCTCTCCGCCCTCCTCTCTCTTACTTATGCCTAATATCCTAATCTCTTCTAAAGATGTACTTTTTACCCTCTCTGGGCTTAACACTAATAAGGCGTACGGTCCGGACGGTGTTCCTCCTGTTGTTCTCAAAAACTGTGCTTCCGTGCTGACTCCCTGCCTAGGCAAACTCTTTCGTCTCTGTCTATCCTCTAACGTCTTCCCTTCATGCTGGAAGTTTGCTCACATTCAACCTGTCCCAAAGAAGGGTGACCGCTCTCAACCCTCCAACTATCGTCCAATTGCTCTTATCTCTTGTCTTTCTAAAGTTTTTGAAACTATTCTTGCTTCCAAATTTCTTAAGCATTTCTCTTCTCATAATCTGCTCTCAGATCGCCAGTATGGCTTCCTTAAGGGTCGCTCTACTGGTGATCTTCTTTCATATCTTACTAACTCTTGGTCATCCTCCTTTCGGGACTTCGGTGAGACTTTTTCTATTGCACTAGACATATCGAAAGCCTTCGATAGAGTCTGGCATAAATCTTTAATTTCTAAACTACCCTCCTTCGGTTTCTATCCCTCCATCTGTGCCTTTGTCTCTAATTTCCTTTCCGGCCGTTCCATAGCCGCGGTTGTGGACGGCCATTGTTCACTTCCTCACCCTATAAACTCCGGTGTTCCTCAGGGCTCTGTCCTATCTCCTATTCTCTTTCTAATTTTTATAAATGATCTCCTTAACTGTACCTTAATTCCCATCCATTCATACGCAGACGACTCAACCTTACACTACTCCATTAGTTTTTCAGAACGCCCCAGCCAGCAATCTCTCAACAACAAACGTAATGAAGCCATAGAACTCTTAAATTCTGATCTAAATACAATTTCCAATTGGGGCAGAGAAAACCTTGTTAACTTTAATGCTTCCAAAACCCAATTTCTCCATCTATCTACCCGTCAGGATCTCCCAGAGGACTATCCCTTATTCTTCAACAATACAAAAATCAACCCTTCATCTTCTCTCAATATTCTTGGTGTCTCTTTTTCTTCTGCTCTCATTTGGAAGGACCATATTACCAGTCTTGCTAAGGCAGCCTCCCAGAAACTGGGTGTGCTCAACCGCCTTAGGGGGTTCTTTTCCCCTGCACAGCTTCTTGCTCTGTACAGGGGCATAGTGCGCCCTTGTATTGAGTATTGTTCACATGTGTGGGGAGGTTCCTCTCACACCGCTCTCCTAGACAAAGTTGAAAGGAAGGGCTTTCGTATCATTAACTCCCGTCCACTCACCAACTCTCTGCAATCTCTCTCTCTCCGCCGCAATGTTGCATCTCTCTCGCTATTCTATCGCTACTATAATAATCAGTGTTCCTCAGAGCTATCCCAGTGCATACCACCTCCTTTACGTAGGGCACGTGGTACCCGTCTTGCAACTCAATCCCACCCCTACTCTGTGCAACTCTCCAACCCAAGAGTGAAACGTTACTCTCAAACTTTCTTCTACTCAACAGCTGAGCTCTGGAACTCTCTCCCAGAATCAGTCTTTCCCTCTTCCTATGACTTAAATTGCTTCAAACTCCGTGTGTCCAGGCATTTTGGCTCGAACGTCCCTTGATTTTGGCCCTGTCACTCTTTCAACTATGGGGGAGGCACTCGCTATAGGCAGTTATGCCTTTTGCCTCCCTCAATCACATAGAAAAAAAAAAAAACATGACATGGGGGGTGGCAAAGCCACCCCTCAACATATTATTGTATCCATTGGCATTCAAAATAGACGGGAACATGATTGCAGACGTCCGCCGCCTCCGTCATGTTTATATTTGTCGATCGCCGTTGTTAAGTTCGCGTCTATTTTGACGGAGATTTATTTTGGTTATTTGCCCCCTGCTGGAAATATATATTATGATGACAATATGTCATGGGGGGGGTGAAGGGGGCAAAGCCCAACCTCAACATATTATTGTATCCAAAGGCAGTCTAAATAGACAGGAAAAGGATGGCAAGCGTCCGACGCCACTATGCGTACGCGTAGTGTAAACAAGGCTGGCGATACACCCGGTAACTACATCCTACCTGGCTAATGTCCTTTCAAAGGGGTAGCCTATAAATTAGTAAACACTAGGATAGCCTATACAATGCAACTCTTGCCGATAGGCCTAGCCTAAAGGCTAACCTATTCATAAAGGTGTCTATTTTGACGGCAATTTTTTCGGTTATTTGCCCCCTGCTGGCAATATATATGATGGTGAAAATATGTCATGGGGGGGGGGGGTGAGGGGGGCAAAGACCCCCTCAACATATTATTGTTTCCAATGGCATTCAAAATAGACAGGAACTTTATTGCAAACGTCCGACACCTCCCCCGCCACCGCCATGTTTTACATGTGTCGATCACCGTGGTTAAGTTCGCGTCTATTTTGACGGCGATTCTTTTCGGTTATTTGCCCCCTGCTGGCAATATATAAGATGATGACAATATGTCATGAGGGGGGGGGGGGGGGGGGCCTCAACAATGACCTCTAACCTCTGTACCTCAAATAGGGCTAGAGCAAATTGGCTGCAAATTTCCACATCTAGGCTATTCCTTGACTGACTCTTCCCAAATGGTAGACATATTAGCTTGATCACTCTAGGCCTAGTTGTTTTTTAGTTACAGAGGTTATAGCCTAGGTCATGATTTCTTGCCTACTTACAGCGAATAGACTAGGCCTATTGTAGATTGGTAAAATATTTGCTTAATAGGCCTAGGCTATGTTGGCTGTGCAATTGTCTCGATTTGACTATTTTTACCTAATTAGGCCTAAAGCAGCCTCAGTCAATTCCCAAACCCAAAACAGTATCCCATGTTAAGCCCTAGGCTAGGCCTAGGCCTAATCCCACTCTCAATCAAAATTCGAACTGATAAATTCGTACCTACCGGTAGCGCTGCCTAGGCTAGGCCTATATTTTTCGTGAATAGATATAGAAAATGGTTTAAAGGAGAGAGCATCCTATATTATGTTCAAATAATATGTAATAACACTGTGTATGGTTGTATTAAATTTAAATAGTGATAGATGTGTATATTAATGGGATAAATACTCCGAAATTCGCATACGTTCAGAAAATTATATTGCAACACTGTTGCCAGATACTAATCAATCCCATTATCATTATATCATAATGGATTTTACTCATTTGCATAATTTCAAATACCTAGGACATTAATATAATATTTTCCTATCTTTTTTGTAGTGATATTTGTCTGATTTAGTGGTATATTGGTGTCTGTCTAGGGTTATAATGCATTGTGAAAGTTACCTCTTGAATCTCTGACTTGGTAACAGTTCGGTATGTGTAACCCTGCTTTCTTTGAGTACTACAGGCAAGAGAAGCTTTCGGTTCTGTCATTACTGTTCAAGGTAAACAGCAACTGCTAAATTCGACATCATGTTCAAATAATATGTAATAGCATTGTCTATGGTTGTATTAGACAACAATCGTGATAGGTTTCTATTTTATGTGGATAAATAGTATCAAGCTGAATAAACTAAATACCGAAAGTTCACTAGAGTGGTTGTGGATACATTTGCTAGATATGAGGGAGGAAGGAGGTAGGAAGGAAGGGCTAGGCAGTGTTGCCAGTTGTATCGCTACATATTACCGCTAGATGTAGAGCTATTTACTTCAATTTAGAAGCCATTTTTTCATATCTAGAGAGATTTACTAGGGATAATTTAAAAATTTCAGACATTCTAGTCATATTACATTGTAAAATTTGCAAAACAAACAAACCAAAACTCTTTAGAAATTGCAGCATTATTCTAACATTGTTTGACTATGTAGCAACATGCTAGCGACTTTTGAGAAAGGATCTAGCGGTATTTTGTGGAGACATACTGGGAGGGTGGGAGGGAGGTGGTGGTTGCAGTGTTGCCAGTTGTAAAGCTACATATTACCGCTAAATGTAGAGGTATTTACTTCAATCTAGCAGCCATTTCTTTTATATCTAGAGACATTTACTAGGGATAATTTGAAAATTTCAGACATTCTAGTCATACTACATTGTAAAATTTGCAAAACAAACAAACCAAAACTCTTTAGAAATTGCAGCATTATCCTAACATTGTTTGGCTATGTAGCAACATGCTAGCGACTTTTGAGAAAGGATCTAGCGGTATTTCGTGGTAACACTTTAGGAGGGTTAAAATACGAGTCACACGGGCAATTGCCAAAACTTTAAAGGTCCATATCATTGTTATTAAACTAAGCATTTGGCAAAGGGAGGAATTGTTAAAAACCTTAGCTAATACTCTGTCATTCACCAAAAATAAATTTGAATTATCATTATTATTTGGTAGGGTAGGTATGTATAGGTAGGTTGGCTAAATAATTGCTGGAATTCGTAGGGACTCGAACTGTTTTGAGAGAGTTAAATAAAAAACAAATTATAGATCTGAATAATAAAGAGATTATGATATTAAGCAAAACTGGGGGATGCGTGGAAGCCTATAGACTGTTGACGTAAACTTTGTGTGGGTAGCGAATTCGGTTTTAAAGTAATTTAAGAATAGACAGTTTTCAATGCTGCGGCCAAACTATTCCACCCATTTATATTTTGTTGGTATCAAAACGTTCGGAATCGCGAGCCTCACCCAACTACGCAAGCATGGCTTTGATCATCGGCGTAGTTTTTAAGATGTGGAATTTTAAGTGGAATTCGAGGTTTTTTCAAGATTGCCGGAAAAAAACCCACGTGCAAAAGCAAAACCTTCTCTATAAAATTTGCGGAGCATTAGTAGGAGAGTGCGTATGCCAAAGCCCAGTCGTTTCCTGTGAGTGGGAGAGACGGTATTTAGGCGTCAAGTTTTTCGGGAAATCGGCTGCCACGGACCTGTTTGGCCGCCATGCCGGATGTTTAGCATATCAAAAGTTGCCCAATACAAAAACACACCTCTTGTGAAAGTTTGATCCCATCCAAAAAGCGGTTCTGGAGTTATTGCGTCGAAACCGGCGCGTAAGAAGAATTTGGATGAAATCCCAGGTTTAATGATTATGTTACGACCGGGCACTCGGGTACACTAGGGCTCTCAAACAGGACTCGAGTATGGCTCGCTGCCACAACGGAAACACACGATCCCAACCCCAGAGTACTGCCAGCCGAACAAAAAACACCAATACCCTCCAGAGTTCTATCTGCTATAACGGGGTATACAAGAACTCGGTACTAGCGTTTCACAACAGACTAATAAAGAGACGGGAGTTATCTAGTCTGGTCAACAATCAAACAAAGAAGTAAATACAACAACACCAAAGAATAGTGTTGGCCGAAGCCGAAGTAATCCACCCTTGACTAAGAACTTAAGAAGTCCTCCACCCTCTACTTCGGATCGGCACTATTACGTTACGTTAAACAATAGTCCTCGAGCATCGAGCAAGGAATCTTCTGGTAAAGTTAGATGCTTCTCGGATACTCGTAAGAAGTAAGTATCGGATTTTGAACAGCAATTCAATAAGCAACACACTGGCAATTAACTAATATTAAAGGCTTTAAATTGACATAAGAAGAATTAGAAGAATAGACAGTAGTAAATGGCAAACATATAAAAGAAGTACTCCGACAATGCACTGGCAATAGCCTACTAGGATTGTGCTCGGGGGCCACTAATCTCTAAAGTAGCTATGCGTGCCACACATGAAATCAATAGTGCATAAACAATAACATACACAAGGAAAGCTTCAATACTATGCTGTATCTGCTGACCGAGCAAAGTCTAGCTGGGATGTAGTAGGCTAGGAAACAATGGCTGAGCAAGCGGCTCGTAGCCTAGCGAGGTCCTTAAGACTGTGCGGCCAAATTACGGTAATTGACGGGATGCTCTCTTGAGAGATCCAGATCACTAGTATCTGGTTCTCTCCTGGCGATCCTCTCAAAGTCAAGCAAACGAGTTAGCACAGTGTTGGGTGGCAGAGGCAAAAGCCCTCACTCGCAACACAGCGCTAAACTCCCACGGTACACAGTCAGAAAGACCACCTAGGCTTCCCAAGTCTCCGTTGCGATTGTACAGGTTCAACAAAACCTAATACTCATAGGGAATCACAACTCTAGTAGCCTCATCCCAGTCTAGCATCACCTAGATCAGCAGAAAACAGGAACATGAATAATCATACACAGGGAAATGCATATACGAGTGCAACAAACATTAATCAATCCTATTCTAGTTATCCCTTCCAAAATAGGCTATCTAATAGGCATATATCTCGTGAGAACTCAAGCGATAATACTTTGGCTGACTAGATCTGCACCAAAGGGGTCATTGAGGTTAAAAAGGGTTCGGGAAAAGAAGAAGGTAGGCGGTACAGAGAGTAGGGAAAGTTCACATCAGTCGGAAGAATATATATAGTTGCAAGGGATATGAGAAGTCGCTCTGCCTAATGAGTTCTAAATAAAATATGGCGAGACCTCCCTTTTTATACTCGGCCCTCTAGTGAGCATATCGCAAACTACTAAGGACCGCCCACTGACAATCATTACGTAATATTCTCTCTCAATCTGGGATCGACAAAGGATTTCCCACGCGCTGAGGAGGGAGGAGGGAGGAGGAAGGAGGGGAGTTAGGCCTACCTGCCTCATGGCGCACTCACTGGCCCCCGTTACGTAATTTCTCTCTCTCCTCTCATCATTACAAATAAGTCCCACAACCAACACTTATAACTAATGATATAAAATAGAACTCGTTGACTCAGATGAAAACAAAATACATATTTATAATACTTATAGTACAACGGCTCACATAAACTAAGTTAGAAAACTCTACACAGACTACAGCCAAAGTTCCTGCCCTGACGATCCTAGCGAGAGTGGGGCATGACTGGGCGTTCTGTACAGCATGCTCATACTCGACATGCGTCACACCTCCCCCAAGATTTTACTTGCTCAACCCTGAGCGAAAATCTGACACACAGAACCCCATCAAGCCCCTCACACCCAGCGACCGCATGGCACTAAAACAAAGCTGAGTTTATCATCAAAACACATCTTATTAAAAAAAAAAATTCACATTTTATAACTCCTCCCAACAATAGCAAAAGACACAATATCATGCTCCCAGAGCGAGCTTACAGCAGCTCAGCCGTTTGATAGTTGGTGGACTACTCAAACTCTATAGGCTATGACAAACTTATACAATTATCTATATAAAAAAGAAAGAGTTTTTTATGATTTTTATATTTTAATATGTTTTTTCCCGGCTGCACTATAAGGGCAGCCTATTTTCTTCTATACCAAACGCTCAACTCCTGCTTTACGACCCAATACGCTGGGCTACAACCGCGAGCCAACAAGCACCAAGCGCAAAATACTATTCAAACTAAAGCAGGAGGCTACCCGTGTGTCAATCTACCCAGGATCATATACCCTTGAACGACCATCTGCAACCACGTTGTCACAACCGGCAATATGGCGTATGTCCAGGTTATATACCAATAACCTTAGTGACCACCTGGTCAGCCTCATATTCCGATTGTGAAACTGGTCCAAGATCTTGAGAGGGTGATGATCTGGGTAAACTACAACGACCGGACCATAGGCTGGAACATAGACCTCGAAATGCCCCAGCGCAAGCACAACCGCCAGAAGCTCCTCCTCGACAACAGAGCAGCTCCCCTGGGCCGAATTGCACTTCTCCGAGCAGAAACTAACAGGATGCTCCAGCCCATCATCGTCCTTTTCAATTTCATTCATCAGGTTCTGAACCGTTGCTGGTGCATTCTCAAGTCCGTCAGGCATAACATTGCACTGGTAGGTACTCCCGTCCACAACATCCAGCTCTGCTTGCACCATAGGCTGTCGAGCAGGATTTATACGGTAGGGAATTAAACTGAGCCTTGCACTATCTCCAGCCTGCATGTCGGATTCTACCCTGTACATCAGGCCTGGAGAAGCAACAAACATACGAAAGTACTGCCATAGCCTAGAAAATAACTGCCTTGCACTGTCTCCACGAACAACATGCCTAGTGCCCTCCCACAACCCAGCCGAGACCGCAGCTTCTAACCTGTAGTCTCCCTCCTTCTCCACCTTCGTCCCTAGAACAGCCAGGTCATGAGAGGGACAATCAGTACCACCTGTGCAGTCACTCCCACAGTTCATTATTGCTAAGGCTTCCCCGCCGATACTGTATATGCGCACCCCCGCATTCCTTGTGACGACATCTGCCTGCGCAGCATCACCGCTTTTAGCGACATGGCCAGATACAGTCGGTCTATGGTAGGGCTGTTGCATTAGACTAGAGCAGCATTGGGAGGCTATGTGACGACCGGGCACATCCACTCCACAGCCAACCTCACCAATCTGCTCAATATCCTCCTTTTGACTACCACCCTTGGCAGCCATGGGTCGACCCTGACCTGGCAACCATGCCAAAGCCTCGTCGCCCACCTTGAACCACCGAAACAACGAGGCTAACGGTCTTTCAATATTCACGTGACCTGCCCGTGGAACATCTTGCACCGCCCGAGTTGTGAGACTCAGGGGCTCGGCACGACCAGTGGGGTATGAACCGAGCTGGTGCTGGAGTGCTGCACACTGCTGCTCAGGCAGGTGCTCTAGCGCTTCCACAGCCACCAGACTCGTGTCCCCCGCCCACTGCTCCGCCGAGACATGACAATCCCTACTCTCCTCCACCTGTGCCCTACTGCCCCCCTCTCCTTCTCCACCTTGGCCGCGGCAGACCAACGCAGGGACAGTAGGCTGCTCAAGTGGTTGCCTCACTAACTCCTCCAACAGGTTCACATGACATGCTTCCCCGTCCTCGTGTTTGATCTCGACAGCACCATTACCACACTTCTGAACTTCCGGATCCTCCAACTGCAGTTTACAAATATCTGAGGGAACCAACCTGTCTAGATGCTTCCGAAGCAACCCAAGTCCTCCCCCAATATCAAACTGAGCAACCCTTTTTTCTCTCCGTGTGTAACGTTGCTGCCTCGGAGTCTCTTCCGGCCCTACCTCCTCACTAGCTGTGACAGGTCCTGGGGCCTCTCCAGACTCTAACATAGGCGCCAATACTGAATCACCCAGGAGAGCCGCCGAGTCAAAACTCTTAAAACCAACTCCAGCTTTAGCCTCCTCCTGTTGATCGTTCCTCTGCTGGTCTGAAGACGGAGGACTAGGCTGTGACACTTTATCTGCCCGAGCTCGGGTGACAACACACGCCATGGGTTGTGTCTGGCACCGCTCGACCCACTCTTGTTCTCCCCCACTCACGTCGGCCGGCCTCTCGGCAACGACTAAGGGTAGAACCTCAGAAGCGGGCATTGCAAAGTCGTTGCCGAGAAGAAGGTCGACGCCCTCCACTGGCAGTTTCTCCACAATCCCGACATCCAATTCACGTGCCACACCATCCACCTCCAACTCCAACCGCACCAGCGGGTATGACCGAGTTGCATTAATACCCTGCACCACTACCACCCGAGCCGCATTTATAGGGTAGCCAGTCAAGTTATTCATCAGAGTCTGGGAAGCACCTGTATCACGCAAGACCTCTACTCCATGCTTGCGCCCCGCCCACATCACGCAACCCCGCCCTCTATGGTCGCAAAAAGCATCCTGAGCAGGGTTCGAGCCTCCCAGGTGCTTCTGCATTGGCTGTGCCTCAGCCTCTGACGAACTGCCCCGGGCAAACTCAGAAGACTTCGGAGACACACCAATGTTGCAGGCCAAAGACACAGCTGCTGTAGGTGGTTTGCTAGGACAGACTCTTGCAAAGTGCCCCTTTTCATGACAATGATAACACTCCAACTCCCCTTTGGGCTTCCCTTGGTACTGGGAAGGGCCCGGCCCCTTCTTAAATGGGACGGTGCTAGTCTTGTGGTCAGTCTTGGTATCATAACTCTTGTACTTGTTTGCATAAGATATATTACTAACTCGGGGGGGTGGGGCGTCACGCCCCTTGTTACCTGCCTCACTACGCTGGGCAGACCCGCACCCACGAATTAGCGATAGCCGGAGGTCAGCCATCTCAGCTGCCTCCTGTAGAGTTTTTGGGTTCTTTTCTTTAATAGTTAAAGTCATTTCTGCACCAGTACACTTATAAAACTGCTCGAGCAGAAACAGCTCAGTCAACTGTTCGGCCGTCTCAGCTTTCTCAGAACGTGTCCAGTTTGTAAGTGCATCTTTTAAGTCCCGGGCATGTTCAAGAAAGGTCGCCTCCCTAGTCTTTGTAACACCCCGAAACTTCAATCGATATGTTTCTGGTTGCAACTCGTATGCCCGTAAGACAGCTCTCTTCAATTCTGGGTAGTCAATGCAAGACTCTAAAGGCAGTGCATCATAAGCCTTCAGACCCTTACCCGTAAGTCTTGAGGAGACTAGAGCTGCCCACTTCTCTTCAGGCCAATTATGCTCCCTACACTTCTTCTCAAAACGATTAAAAAATTCTGTGACTTCAGTTTCACTAAATGCCGGCACCAATTTGACTAAGTGGGACAAGGACTGTTCTCTTACTTGGCCCTCAAGGCCCATCCGAGTCCCTGTCGACTCTGCACGAGTCTTATCTAAATCTATTTGAGCACAATATTTCTCGGAGTCGTACCTAAGCTCAGCCTCGTGCCTCCTAATCTCAGCCTCAATCTCCTTCTCCTGCTTCCTAGACTCAATCTCATGCTTCCTAGTCTCATTCTCCTGCTTCCTAGCCTCAATTTTAGCAAGCTCAAGTCTAAATATCATATCTGGAGACAGGCAGGAAGAGGGAGCTGCCACTACTGAAGGAGGGGGGGCAAAAACTGGGGAACCACCATGTGCACCGCCCGAGGGCACTCCAATCTGCCAATTCTCATCCCTCTGTGGGAGAGTGCTAATCTCCGGCAACTGAGTGGACGGCACTGTGGGAGTCGAGTGAGAGGGGATCTGGGGAGGAACCCCCCCAAACGCCCTCTCCTCCGAAACCCCATGTCGCCCACGCAACACCCAGGAAATCAGCTCCCTCTTGGACATCCCTATTACATTGGATAGGCCCAAAACCTTGGCTATCAGGTGCAAGCCATAAATATCCATCCCAGTCAGCCTCTCCTCCGTCACGTGGTACCGCTTACTCACAAAAACTCTAGCATCCTCCTCACTGATTACTAACGGCACCTCTTCAAATGGCATCTCTCGCTCCTCGTCAGTGCTAGGGCACGACATACTGAAGTCCACAAAAAAATTCTCGAGACAAAAGTGTTAAACTTCCTTATGCAAGCACTAATTACTAAATTAACTGGAGTCTCTTAAATGCTCTACTAATTGCCCTACAAAAAAAAATATTCTTCAATATGCACGCTAAAGTACAAACAAACAAATGTTGTACAACTCTGCAAAAATTTATACTGTTCACAAAATCCTAAGCAAGGTCGCCATTTGTTACGACCGGGCACTCGGGTACACTAGGGCTCTCAAACAGGACTCGAGTATGGCTCGCTGCCACAACGGAAACACACGATCCCAACCCCAGAGTACTGCCAGCCGAACAAAAAACACCAATACCCTCCAGAGTTCTATCTGCTATAATGGGGTATACAAGAACTCGGTACTAGCGTTTCACAACAGACTAATAAAGAGACGGGAGTTATCTAGTCTGGTCAACAATCAAACAAAGAAGTAAATACAACAACACCAAAGAATAGTGTTGGCCGAAGCCGAAGTAATCCACCCTTGACTAAGAACTTAAGAAGTCCTCCACCCTCTACTTCGGATCGGCACTATTATGTTACGTTAAACAATAGTCCTCGAGCATCGAGCAAGGAATCTTCTGGTAAAGTTAGATGCTTCTCGGATACTCGTAAGAAGTAAGTATCGGATTTTGAACAGCAATTCAATAAGCAACACACTGGCAATTAACTAATATTAAAGGCTTTAAATTGACATAAGAAGAATTAGAAGAATAGACAGTAGTAAATGGCAAACATATAAAAGAAGTACTCCGACAATGCACTGGCAATAGCCTACTAGGATTGTGCTCGGGGGCCACTAATCTCTAAAGTAGCTATGCGTGCCACACATGAAATCAATAGTGCATAAACAATAACATACACAAGGAAAGCTTCAATACTATGCTGTATCTGCTGACCGAGCAAAGTCTAGCTGGGATGTAGTAGGCTAGGAAACAATGGCTGAGCAAGCGGCTCGTAGCCTAGCGAGGTCCTTAAGACTGTGCGGCCAAATTACGGTAATTGACGGGATGCTCTCTTGAGAGATCCAGATCACTAGTATCTGGTTCTCTCCTGGCGATCCTCTCAAAGTCAAGCAAACGAGTTAGCACAGTGTTGGGTGGCAGAGGCAAAAGCCCTCACTCGCAACACAGCGCTAAACTCCCACGGTACACAGTCAGAAAGACCACCTAGGCTTCCCAAGTCTCCGTTGCGATTGTACAGGTTCAACAAAACCTAATAATCATAGGGAATCACAACTCTAGTAGCCTCATCCCAGTCTAGCATCACCTAGATCAGCAGAAAACAGGAACATGAATAATCATACACAGGGAAATGCATATACGAGTGCAACAAACATTAATCAATCCTATTCTAGTTATCCCTTCCAAAATAGGCTATCTAATAGGCATATATCTCGTGAGAACTCAAGCGATAATACTTTGGCTGACTAGATCTGCACCAAAGGGGTCATTGAGGTTAAAAAGGGTTCGGGAAAAGAAGAAGGTAGGCGGTACAGAGAGTAGGGAAAGTTCACATCAGTCGGAAGAATATATATAGTTGCAAGGGATATGAGAAGTCGCTCTGCCTAATGAGTTCTAAATAAAATATGGCGAGACCTCCCTTTTTATACTCGGCCCTCTAGTGAGCATATCGCAAACTACTAAGGACCGCCCACTGACAATCATTACGTAATATTCTCTCTCAATCTGGGATCGACAAAGGATTTCCCACGCGCTGAGGAGGGAGGAGGGAGGAGGAAGGAGGGGAGTTAGGCCTACCTGCCTCATGGCGCACTCACTGGCCCCCGTTACGTAATTTCTCTCTCTTCTCTCATCATTACAAATAAGTCCCACAACCAACACTTATAACTAATGATATAAAATAGAACTCGTTGACTCAGATGAAAACAAAATACATATTTATAATACTTATAGTACAACGGCTCACATAAACTAAGTTAGAAAACTCTACACAGACTACAGCCAAAGTTCCTGCCCTGACGATCCTAGCGAGAGTGGGGCATGACTGGGCGTTCTGTACAGCATGCTCATACTCGACATGCGTCACAATTACAATAGGGGTTCCCCGTAGGGGACTAACCCCTAATAATAATAATAATAATAATAATAATAAAAATAACAATACAAATAATAACAATACAAATAGGCTAAGTAATATTAATGAAATAACAGTAATAATTATAAGACAAAGAATAACAACATATAATAATAATTGTAGTATTTATTTTATTTTCTCGACTATACTACTTATGTGGGGGATAAATCGACAGTCATCTAGAAGTTCGTATACTTTTATTTATTAAAACTTCTAACTACTCTAATAACGGTTTCTCTGTTCGGGCCGAGATGAGTTCAAGACACGGATTGAATATTACGTCGATTCACGATAGGTTGTACTTTGGAACCCTAGAGCTCCCGTTACTCCCTAGCTGAATTCCCGTTATTCAGGTATTGACTTAAGTCGACTTTGATCCAAAGGCACGTTATTAGTTTCTACTTTACTAGAGTTTATTCCATGCCCTGCTGTGTCTACGGTGGAGACCAGGGCCTAATAAAACAATCGTTATTTACCTACTTAACCAAAATTGATATTCTTTATCAATCCTTAAGAATTAAACACGTCCACTGGGCCTATTGTGTCTACTCTCGAGACCCAGGCATTAATACATATAATCTCTTTACTACTCTTTCCTATATCTTACATTAATTCATATAACAAAGACGTCGTTAACAGCAAGGGTATCTTAACACTCTCTGAATAGACAATAGATTCTTACAAATGAACCGGCCGGAATTACAAATTACTTAGATTTTCTTCTCAAATACAATCTTGGAGTCTAGTATACAGTTACGCACATGAACAGGTTGTTTACACTCTTTACCTTGATAAATCTAATTGATAACACTTCCCACTTATACACTCCCGCAATCCTATTACAAATAAGCTATATTCACAATACACACTTAATCGATAATATTTCTTAAATGGGTAAATTATACCTCAAGTCCTCTACATGGAAAAGCGTCACGGTTACTCCTATTACAAATAAGCTATATCCACAATACACACTTGATCGATAATATTTCTTAAATGGGTAACTATACCTCAAGATACCTCTACATGGGAAAGCGTCACGTTTATAATCTTTTATGTAACTTCTTATGAATACATTACTATAGTTGAGGAGCGTCCTTAAAGCTCCCTCAAAACTATCCCAATGTCATCGCAAATGATAATGGATATAGTATCCTTTTTAACAAACAAGTTCGTTATTTATGTGGACGAGTGTCCTTTCCTATCTTATAACTGACCCATCGGGCAACTTACCCAAAACTGATTTCCCCTGGCACAGAGGTATTGCACTTATTGCAACCAGAGGAAAATGTCCGGGAAGAGAACGAGAGCGAATTTACAGGTGAGGTTGGAAATCCAGCTGTGCGCTCCGAAAATAGAGGCCGCTGATTGGCCGGCTGGGGAGGTGTGTCAAAATCAGCTGCGAGGCAAGCAAATAGAAGGGAGCACGGTGATTGGTGGAGGGCTTTTCTACTTTAATAATAATAATACTAAAACAAATAGATTTTATAATAGGAAATTGGAAAACAAAGAATTAAAAGAACGTAAATGGAAAACAAATGAAAGGAAGGCAAGAGACGAAATACAGAAGAATCGTGGAGACATGGGTAAAAAAAGGAATATATATCTGTCTGTATATGTGATATTAGGGAATTGGTTGAGCAATGAAAGGTATAAAAAGCGATGTCAAACAACCACTTTTGTCGATTTTTTTGTAAGGCAAGTTTCCCTCGCAAAGTTTCTGGGCTTTTAAACATTGGTGTCGGGAACTATACTGAGAGTAGAATAATATTATGTTTGGTGGCTTCAGACTAACAGAAGTTTAATTCTGACATTACCAG
Source organism: Lithodes maja (assembly GCA_037953745.1). NCBI lineage: Eukaryota > Metazoa > Arthropoda > Malacostraca > Decapoda > Lithodidae > Lithodes > Lithodes maja. The sequence continues at coordinate 22,669 of JBAKBP010012603.1, read as the reverse complement.
ACGAGAATTGCTCTAAAATATTACCGGAAAAAGTGTTTGTGTGACACCGGCTTTAAGGGGAGGTATTTAGTGTGTTCCCTAGACCTCCATCAAGCTTAAAATTACACCCCTTAGACCCCCTTTCAAGATAAATTTGTACATTTTTCGGTAGAAAAATGTCCTGGCCAAAGGCCAGTTCCTCTTAAATTACAGGCTCGCTATCGCTCGCCAGGAAAATATCGACACCTAAATGTCACGAAAGGTCTTAAAATTGACAGAAATGTGGCGAAAGCTCTTAAAATCGCCAAACTATTGGGGCGAACGTCTTAAAATGTAAATAGCAATGGGGCTAAACATGTGGGAGAAAGGGGTCCAGAAAAAAATCCCTCGAGTGGAAACCTCCCCTTATTGGCAAGATGGCAGTGTTACGACCGGGCACTCGGGTACACTAGGGCTCTCACACAGGACTCGAGTATGGCTCGCTGCCACAACGGAAACACACGATCCCAACCCCAGAGTACTGCCAGCCGAACAAAAAACACCAATACCCTCCAGAGTCCTATCTGCTATAACGGGGTATACAAGAACTCGGTACTAGCGTTTCACAACAGACTAATAAAAAGACGGGAGTTATCTAGTCTGGTCAACAATCAAACAAAGAAGTAAATACAACAACACCAAAGAATAGTGTTGGCCGAAGCCGAAGTAATCCACCCTTGACTAAGAACTTAAGAAGTCCTCCACCCTCTACTTCGGATCGGCACTATTACGTTACGTTAAACAATAGTCCTCGAGCATCGAGCAAGGAATCTTCTGATAAAGTTAGATGCTTCTCGGATACTCGTAAGAAGTAAGTATCGGATTTTGAACAGCAATTCAATAAGCAACATACTGGCAATTAACTAATATTAAAGGCTTTAAATTGACATAAGAAGAATTAGAAGAATAGACAGTAGTAAATGGCAAACATATAAAAGAAGTACTCCGACAATGCACTGGCCATAGCCTACTAGGATTGTGCTCGGGGGCCACTAATCTCTAAAGTAGCTTATGCGTGCCACACATGAAATCAATAGTGCATAAACAATAACATACATAAGGAAAGCTTCAATACTATGCTGTATCTGCTGACCGAGCAAAGTCTAGCTGGGATGTAGTAGGCTAGGAAACAATGGCTGAGCAAGCGGCTCGTAGCCTAGCGAGGTCCTTAAGACTGTGCGGCCAAATTACGTTAATTGACGGGATGCTCTCTTGAGAGATCCAGATCACTAGTATCTGGTTCTCTCCTGGCGATCCTCTCAAAGTCAAGCACACGAGTTAGCACAGTGCTGGGTGGCAGAGGCAAAAGCCCTCACTCGCAACACAGTGCTAAACTCACAAGGTACACAGTCAGAAAGACCACCTAGGCTTCCCAAGTCTCCGTTGCGATTGTACAGGTTCAACAAAACCTAATACACATCGGGAATCACAACTCTAGTAGCCTTATCCCAGTCTAGCATCACCTAGATCAGCAGAAAACAGGAACATGAATAATCATACACAGGGAAATGCATATACGAGTGCAACAAACATTAATCAATCCTATTCTAGTTATCCCTTCCAAAATAGGCTATCTAATAGGCATATATCTCGTGAGAACTCAAGCGATAATACTTTGGCTGACTAAATCTGCACCAAAGGGGTCATTGAGGTTATAAAGGGTCGGGAAGAGGAGAAGATAGGCGGTTCAGAGAGTAGAGAAAGTTCACATCAGTCGGAAGAATATGTATAGTTGTAAGGGATATGAGAAGTCGCTTTGCCTAATGAGTTCTGAGGAAAATGCGGCTAGACTTCCCTTTTTATACTCGGCCCTCTAGTGAGCATATCGCCAACTACTAAGGACCGCCCACTAGCAATCATTACGTAATATTCTCTCTCAATCTGGGATCGACAAAGGATTTCCCACGCGCTGAAGAGGGAGGAGGGAGGAGGGAATTAGGCCTACCTGCCCGCGTGGCGCACTCACTGGTCCTCGCCACGCAATTTCTCTCTCTCTCCTCTCATCATTACATATAAGTCCCACACACAACACTTATAACTAATGATATAAAATAGAACTCGTTGACTCAGATGAAAACAAAATACATATTTATAATACTTATAGTACAACGGCTCACATAAACTAAGTTAGGTAACTTTACACAGACTACAGCCAAAGTTCCTGCCCTGACGATCCTAGCGAGAGTGGGGCATGACTGGGCGTTCTGTACAGCATGCTCATACTCGACATGCGTCACACCTCCCCCAAGATTTTACTTGCTCAACCCTGAGCTAAAATCTGATACACAGAACCCCATCAAGCCCCTCACACCCAGCGACCGCATGGCACTAAAACAAAGCTGAGTTTATCACTAAAACACACCTTAAAAAAAAATCACATTTTATAACTCCTCCCAACAATAGCAAAAGACACAATATCATGCTCCCAGAGCGAGCTTACAGCAGCTCAGCCGTTTGATAGTTCGTGGACTACTCAAACTCTATAGGCTATGACAAACTTATACAATTATCTATATAAAAAAGAAAGAGTTTTTATATGATTTTTATATTTTAATATGTTTTTTTCCGGCTGCACTATAAGGGCAGCCTATTTTTCTTCTATACCAAACGCTCAACTCCTGCTTTACGACCCAATACGCTGGGCTACAACCGCGAGCCAACAAGCACCAAGCGCAAAATACTATTCAAACTAAAGCAGGAGGCTACCCGTGTGTCAATCTACCCAGGATCATATACCCTTGAACGACCATCTGCAACCACGTTGTCACAACCGGCAATATGGCGTATGTCGAGGTTATATACCAATAACCTTAGTGACCACCTGGTCAGCCTCATATTCCGATTGTGAAACTGGTCCAAGATCTTGAGAGGGTGATGATCTGGGTAAACTACAACGACCGGACCATAGGCTGGAACATAGACCTCGAAATGCCCCAGCGCATCATCGTCCTTTTCAATTTCATTCATCAGGTTCTGAAACGTTGCTAGTGCATTCTCAAGTCCGTCAGGCATAACATTGCACTGGTAGGTACTCCCGTCCACAACAAAACCACATACCTCTTTAGCACGCTCGGACAAAGTTACAAGCAACGACCACTCACGACATTCCTTATCCCTCAGACCCCTCGTCCACACGTAATCCAGCTCTGCTTGCACCATAGGCTGTCGAGCAGGACCTACACGGTAGGGAACTAAACTGAGCCTTGCACTATCTCCAGCCTGCATATCGGATTCTACCCCGTACATTAGGCCTGGAGAAGCAACAAACATGCGAAAGTACTGCCATAGCCTAGTAAACAACTGCCTTGTGCCCTCCCACAACCCAGCCGAGACCGCAGCTTCTAACCTGTAGTCTCCCGTCTTCTCCACCTTCGTCCCTAGAACAGCCAGGTCATGAGAGGGACAATCAGTACCACCCGTGCAGTCACTCCCACAGTTCATTATTGCTAAGGCTTCCCCGCCGATACCGTACATGCGCACCCCCGCATTCCTTGTGACGACATCTGCCTGCGCAGCATCACCGCTTTCAGCGACATGGCCAGATACAGTCGGTCTATGGTAGGGCTGTTGCATTAGACTAGAGCAGCATTGGGAGGCTATGCGACGACCGGGCACTGCGATACCACAGCCGACCTTACCAATTTGCTCAATGTCCTCCTTTTGACCACCACCCTTGGCAGCCATGGGTCGACCCTGACCTGGCAACCATGCCAAAGCCTCGTCGCCCACCTTAAACCACCGAAACAACGAGGCTAACGGCCTTTCAACATTCACGTGACCTGCCCGTGGAACATCTTGCACCGCCCGAGTTGTGAGACTCAGGGGCTCGGCACGACCAGTGGGGTATGAACCGAGCTGGTGCTGGAGTGCTGCACACTGCTGCTCAGGCAGGTGCTCTAGCGCTTCCACAGCCACCAGACTCGTGTCCCCCGCCCACTGTTCCGCCGAGACATGACAATCCCTATTCTCCTCCACCTGTGCCCTACTGCCCCCCTCTCCTTCTCCACCTTGGCCGCGGCAGACCAACGCAGGGACAGTAGGCTGCTCAGGTGGTTGCCTCACAAACTCCTCCAACAGGTTCACATGACATGCTTCCCCGTCCTCGTGTTTAATCTCGACAGCACCATTACCACACTTCTGAACTTCCGGATCCTCCAACTGCAGTTTACAAATATCTGAGGGAACCAACTTGTCTAGATGCTTCCGAAGCAACCCAAGTCCTTCCCCAATATCAAACTGAGCAACCCTTTCTTCTCTCCGTGTGCAACGTTGCTGCCTCGGAGTCTCTTCCGGCCCTACCTCCTCACTAGCTGTGACAGGTCCTGGGGCCTCTCCAGACTCTAACATAGGTGCCAATACTGAATCACCCAGGAGAGCCGCCGAGTCAAAACTCTTAAAACCAACTCCAGCTTTAGCCTCCTCCTGTTGATCGTTCCTCTGCTGGTCTGAAGACGGAGGACTAGGCTGTGACACTTTAGCTGCCCGAGCTCGGGTGACAACACACGCCATGGGTTGTGTCTGGCACCGCTCGACCCACTCTTGTTCTCCCCCACTCACGTCGGCCGGCCTCTCGGCAACGACTAAGGGTAGAACCTCAGAAGCGGGCATTTGCAAAGTCGTTGCCGAGAAGAAGGTCGACGCCCTCCACTGGCAGTTTCTCCACAATCCCGACATCCAATTCACGTGTCACACCATCCACCTCCAACTCCAACCGCACCAGCGGGTATGACCGAGTTGCATTAATACCCTGCACCACTACCACCCGAGCCGCATTTATAGGGTAGCCAGTCAAGTTATTCATCAGAGTCTGGGAAGCACCTGTATCACGCAAGACCTCTACTCCATGCTTGCGCCCCGCCCACATCACGCAACCCCGCCCTCTATGGTCGCAAAAAACATCCTGAGCAGGGTTCGAGCCTCCCAGGTGCTTCTGCATTGGCTGTGCCTCAGCCTCTGACGAACTGCCCCGGGCAAACTCAGAAGACTTCGGAGACACACCAATGTTGCAGGCCAAAGACACAGCTGCTGTAGGTGGTTTGCTAGGACAGACTCTTGCAAAGTGCCCCTTTTCATGACAATGATAACACTCCCACTCCCCTCTGGGCTTCCCTTGGTACTGGGAAGGGCCCGGCCCCTTCTTAAATGGGACGGTGCTAGTCTTGTGGTCAGTCTTGGTATCATAGCTCTTGTACTTGTTTGCATAAGGTATATCACTAACTCGGGGGGGTGGGGCGTCACGCCCCTTGTTACCTGCCTCACTACGCTGAGCAGACCCGCACCCACGAATTAGTGATAGCCGGAGGTCAGCCATCTCAGCTGCCTCCTGTAGAGTTTTTGGGTTCTTTTCTTTAATAGTTAAAGTCATTTCTGCACCTGTACACTTATAAAACTGCTCGAGCAGAAACAGCTCAGTCAACTGTTCGGCCGTCTCAGCTTTCTCAGAACGTGTCCAGTTTGTAAGTGCATCTTTTAAGTCCCGGGCATGTTCAAGAAAGGTCGCCTCCCTAGTCTTCGTAACACCCCGAAACTTCAATCGATATGTTTCTGGTTGCAACTCGTATGCCCGTAGGACAGCTCTCTTCAATTCTGGGTAGTCAATGCAAGACTCTAAAGGCAGTGCATCATAAGCCTTCAGACCCTTACCCGTAAGTCTTGAGGAGACTAGAGCTGCCCACTTCTCTTCAGGCCAATTATGCTCCCTACACTTCTTCTCAAAACGATTAAAAAATTCTGTGACTTCAGTTTCACTAAATGCCGGCACCAATTTGACTAAGTGGGACAAGGACTGCTCTCTTACTTGGCCCTCACGGCCCATCGGAGTCCCTGTCGATTCTGCACGAGTCTTATCTAAATCTATTTGAGCACAATATTTCTCGGAGTCGTACCTAAGCTCAGCCTCGTGCCTCCTAGTCTCATTCTCCTGCCTTCTAGACTCAGCCTCAATCTCATGCTTCCTAGCCTCAACCTCAATCTCCTTCTCCTGCTTCCTAGCCTCATTCTCAATTTTAGCAAGCTCAAGTCTAAATATCATATCTGGAGACAGGCAGGAAGAGGGAGCTGCCACTACTGAAGGAGGGGGGGCAAAAACTGGGGAACCACCATGTGCACCGCCCGAGGGCACTCCAATCTGCCAATTCTCATCCCTCTGTGGGAGAGTGCTAATCTCCGGCAACTGAGTGGACGGCACTGTGGGAGTCGAGCGAGAGGGGATCTGGGGAGGAACCCCCCCAAACGCCCTCTCCTCCGAAACCCCATGTCGCCCACGCAACACCCAGGAAATCAGCTCCCTCTTGGACATCCCTATTACATTGGATAGGCCCAAAACCTTGGCTATCAGGTGCAAGCCATAAATATCCACCCCAGTCAGCCTCTCCTCCGTCACGTGGTACCGCTTACTCACAAAAACTCTAGCATCCTCCTCACTGATTACTAACGGCACCTCTTCAAATGGCATCTTTCGCTCCTCGTCAGTGCTAGGGCACGACATACTGAAGTCCACAAAAAAATTCTCGAGACAAAAGTGTTAAACTTCCTTATGCAAGCACTAATTACTAAATTAACTGGAGTCTCTTAAATGCTCTACTAATTGCCCTACAAAAAAAATATTCTTCAATATGCACGCTAAAGTACAAACAAACAAATGTTGTACAACTCTGCAAAAATGTATACTGTTCACAAAATCCTAAGCAAGGTCGCCATTTGTTACGACCGGGCACTCGGGTACACTAGGGCTCTCACACAGGACTCGAGTATGGCTCGCTGCCACAACGGAAACACACGATCCCAACCCCAGAGTACTGCCAGCCGAACAAAAAACACCAATACCCTCCAGAGTCCTATCTGCTATAACGGGGTATACAAGAACTCGGTACTAGCGTTTCACAACAGACTAATAAAAAGACGGGAGTTATCTAGTCTGGTCAACAATCAAACAAAGAAGTAAATACAACAACACCAAAGAATAGTGTTGGCCGAAGCCGAAGTAATTCACCCTTGACTAAGAACTTAAGAAGTCCTCCACCCTCTACTTCGGATCGGCACTATTACGTTACGTTAAACAATAGTCCTCGAGCATCGAGCAAGGAATCTTCTGATAAAGTTAGATGCTTCTCGGATACTCGTAAGAAGTAAGTATCGGATTTTGAACAGCAATTCAATAAGCAACATACTGGCAATTAACTAATATTAAAGGCTTTAAATTGACATAAGAAGAATTAGAAGAATAGACAGTAGTAAATGGCAAACATATAAAAGAAGTACTCCGACAATGCACTGGCCATAGCCTACTAGGATTGTGCTCGGGGGCCACTAATCTCTAAAGTAGCTTATGCGTGCCACACATGAAATCAATAGTGCATAAACAATAACATACATAAGGAAAGCTTCAATACTATGCTGTATCTGCTGACCGAGCAAAGTCTAGCTGGGATGTAGTAGGCTAGGAAACAATGGCTGAGCAAGCAGCTCGTAGCCTAGCGAGGTCCTTAAGACTGTGCGGCCAAATTACGTTAATTGACGGGATGCTCTCTTGAGAGATCCAGATCACTAGTATCTGGTTCTCTCCTGGCGATCCTCTCAAAGTCAAGCACACGAGTTAGCACAGTGCTGGGTGGCAGAGGCAAAAGCCCTCACTCGCAACACAGTGCTAAACTCACAAGGTACACAATCAGAAAGACCACCTAGGCTTCCCAAGTCTCCGTTGCGATTGTACAGGTTCAACAAAACCTAATACACATCGGGAATCACAACTCTAGTAGCCTTATCCCAGTCTAGCATCACCTAGATCAGCAGAAAACAGGAACATGAATAATCATACACAGGGAAATGCATATACGAGTGCAACAAACATTAATCAATCCTATTCTAGTTATCCCTTCCAAAATAGGCTATCTAATAGGCATATATCTCGTGAGAACTCAAGCGATAATACTTTGGCTGACTAAATCTGCACCAAAGGGGTCATTGAGGTTATAAAGGGTCGGGAAGAGGAGAAGATAGGCGGTTCAGAGAGTAGAGAAAGTTCACATCAGTCGGAAGAATATGTATAGTTGTAAGGGATATGAGAAGTCGCTTTGCCTAATGAGTTCTGAGGAAAATGCGGCTAGACTTCCCTTTTTATACTCGGCCCTCTAGTGAGCATATCGCCAACTACTAAGGACCGCCCACTAGCAATCATTACGTAATATTCTCTCTCAATCTGGGATCGACAAAGGATTTCCCACGCGCTGAAGAGGGAGGAGGGAGGAGGGAATTAGGCCTACCTGCCCGCGTGGCGCACTCACTGGTCCTCGCCACGCAATTTCTCTCTCTCTCCTCTCATCATTACATATAAGTCCCACACACAACACTTATAACTAATGATATAAAATAGAACTCGTTGACTCAGATGAAAACAAAATACATATTTATAATACTTATAGTACAACGGCTCACATAAACTAAGTTAGGAAACTTTACACAGACTACAGCCAAAGTTCCTGCCCTGACGATCCTAGCGAGAGTGGGGCATGACTGGGCGTTCTGTACAGCATGCTCATACTCGACATGCGTCACAGCAGGGAGAAAGGGGGGGGGGGTGAAAAACAATAATGCACATGTATGTAAATGATTGAAAAGCTAGAAACGAAACCAATAAGAAAGTGGAGAGAGAGAGAGATTACAAAGGATATCAAGCAACAACAGATCCAGCGACCCCCTCAAGGCTGCTGCCCTCAAAAACACTGATTGTCAAAATTTGTTCAAACAGTAGTTTAGAGTGGGTAAGGGAAAAATGGAAAGGGAAGACTGCCCTGGGACAAATGTCCGTGGCAGGATTAGATGTTAGTAGGGGACAGTTGTTAGTTGAAAAAAATATATATATATATTCTTTTACAAATGCAGTCAGTCGTGGATTTAAGGCAAGGTGTTTGTCTAGGCGAAGTTTAAAAGAATCAACTGTGCTGCAGTCTATGAAATCTCTAGGAAGCCCATTCCACAAGTTGACAACTCGATTGAAGAAGAAATGCTTAGACTTGTGCGAGTTAAAAAATTTACCAATAATTTTGCAACCGTTCCCCCGCCTGTAATTTGTAAAATACCAGAAATAAAGATCACAACAGACCAGCCGGAACCTTAAGAGAAGAATGGAAATAGAAGGAGAGACCATGACAAAGCAGAGAAACAACATAGAAAATACCCCACCAAAGAAAACGGCTAAGAAGAACGGGAATACCAGCAAGGCGGAAATAAACACGAAACAGCAAAGAAGAGAAAATACCGCACCACCCAGGGCGACCACAGAAGAAAAGAAGAAAGGAAAGGGGAAACAACGAAAGGAGAAGAGGAACTCGCCTCAACAAACCAACGCCAAACAGCAATATCACCCACGAGGAAACAAGAAGACGAAGGAAGGAGGGCAACAACATGGCTGCCCAAAACCACACCTAGCCCAACCCCACCTCAACACTCGGGAAGCCAGAATTGCCCCAGTAAACCACGCTCTGCCAACCACCCCAGGAAAATCAATAAGAGTAACCATCAGCACTTCGGAAAGCAAGAGAGGAGAGCAAAATATAATCAAATGGGCGAGGGGCAGCATACCCAAATCTCCCCCCTCCAGATGAGCCGCTCTTCCGCGCAGGTCCCCCACCATCATGGCGGGAATTTCTAAGTGGCCTACCTCAACTCCCTAATCCTCCCCCCCCCCCCCCCTTCACCTATGACCTTCTGACCTCCAAATATCAGCCCTGGGAAATAGCAGCACACATACAAAGGAATACAAAGGAAATCAAGCAACAACATGTCTAGTGACCCCTCTAGGCTGCTTGTCCTCCAAAACACTGAGGATCAAGTGTCCGAACAGTTGTTCAGAGTAGGTAAGGGAAAATTGGAAAGGGAACTACTACCCTGGAACTAATGTCCGTGGCAGGATTAGGAAATTAGTAGGGGACAGATGGGTTAGTAACATAACACAGTTATAAGTGATCTTTCGTATATCAGGGAAAAAGAGGGTAACGTCTTAGTAATATATATACCCAATATTCCTTGATGAATCTGTTATCTGTTATCTGTTATAGAGATCGCCACCTGTAAGTGGCACCAATTAGCGTGTCGCCCGTCGGTAATTTGTTTAGGGTTTATTCCCCTAGATGGGTTGCCTGCCAAGGCTATCGAGTCCCATCCACCCGGAATAAAATAAAGTTATTCATATACAAACGCAGTCAGTCGCAGGTTTGAGGCAAGATATTTGTCTATGTGAAGTATAAAAGAATCAACGGTGCTGCAGTCTACAACGTCTCAGGGAAGCCCATTCCACAAGTTGGCAACTCGATTGAAGAAGAAATTCTTAGATTTGTGCGAGTTAAAAGATTTACCAATAATTTTGCAACCGTTCCCCCATGTGTAATTAGATTGGTCAATAGTGAAGTACTTACTACAGTTCATATGACGATACCTTTGATGATTTTGAACACTTGAATTAAGTTACCTCTTAATCTGTGCTGGGTTAAAAGAAATATATTTAATTCCTTAAGACGCTCCTCGTATGGTTTGTTCTTTATAGGTAGGCAGTTAAGAGAAATCATCTTTAATTTTATCAGGAAAGCACCAAACTTGGCACAGATGTAGTATGGACCTATACAATTGTTAACCTGAGGGGCGCCCAAAAATTCAGGCCCCCTGGTAGCCGCCATTTTGAAATTCAACATGGCCGCCCTCTGTGACCTATTTCCCTCTATACCTTCTATACTATGAGCGATAACACCACAGTTCCAGTGTCTTACCCCATGTTTTCATGATCTCGGAATCCAATGGTATCAATTGCATAAAGACTGGCGTCCGCCATCTTTTATTTCAAGATGGTCGCCATGGTGTATCATAGTATATTAGGTAAAATTAAAATTCCAAGTGATACACATTGTTTTATTGGTCTCTGATAACAATGAAATGGTATTAATTAATCAAAGTTACACACAGTTGCAGTTTTGCCTTGAAATATTGTGGGCACTTGAAAGGTGGAGGCTCTCGCACAGACGCATAGTACTACAAGCACTGTCCATCGCAGTCACACAGTGATGTGCAGGGAAGATTTGCCCTGTAGCATTTACAGTTGCCTTTACAGGTCGACTTACAATAGCAGCTTGTAAGCTCTGAACATGCCTCCTGTATCAGTGGTATTGTGGTCCAAATTGGGGTCCAAGAAGTTTCTGTTTTCATTCAGGCCCAATCAGCTGGTGATGCAAATTCTGGGTAGGGCACAAGTGCCTGACTCCATACGTATCTAGCCTGAAAACATGAACGTTTTAGGTGTTGTTTGAAGGTGTCTGCTGTTGGGGGAATGTGATCAATTGTTCTTGCCTTCTTCGTGAACAAGTGTCGGCGCATGTCATTCACTGTCTTTATCTCAGTAGTCCAGTCCTAGAGGATGGCAACATATCTTTCTATGCTCTGTGGTTCCATAGTAATATGCCCACAGATGGCCTATAAGCAAGAGCATGAAAGGTCTGCATGATGCTGGGGTATGCCTCCCAAGCCTTCCAGACTGTCTTTTTCCCAATTTTGGCAAAAAATGACACTGTGTTGCAGCCAGTGAAGGCATAAAAAAATGGCAAAGACTCAGACTTCCTGCAGCCAAGGCTGGTGGCAATTTTATGGATGGCAAGGTAACGGTAACTTGTGCCAGTACCAATGGCAATCCAGAGCTCCTCCAGACCATGTGACTGGTAGGTAAAGTAGTGTGCTATTGCCAAGACCATAATATCAGTATCTACAGTTCGAATCAATACCCGGTTTCTCGCCTTTTTCACGGCATCCAGGACATGTAAAAGGACTCTTGTCTCCGCTTCTTCTTGTGTACATGGGCTCAGCTTCTTGATGTCGGCATCTGGTTGTGATGTTAGCACGCTGTCACCAATAGTTGCATATATCTCCTTTCCTTTCAAACCATCCACCACCATATTTTTTTTTTTTTTTTTTTTTTCTATGTGATTGAGGGAGGCAAAAGGCATAACTGCCTATAGCGAGTGCCTCCCCCATAGTTGAAAGAGTGACAGGGCCAAAATCAAGGGACGTTCGAGCCAAAATGCCTGGACACACAGAGTTTGAAGCAATTTAAGTCATAGGAAGAGGGAAAGACTGATTCTGGGAGAGAGTTCCAGAGCTCAGCTGTTGAGTAGAAGAAAGTTTGAGAGTAACGTTTCACTCTTGGGTTGGAGAGTTGCACAGAGTAGGGGTGGGATTGAGTTGCAAGACGGGTACCACGTGCCCTACGTAAAGGAGGTGGTATGCACTGGGATAGCTCTGAGGAACACTGATTATTATAGTAGCGATAGAATAGCGAGAGAGATGCAACATTGCGGCGGAGAGAGAGAGATTGCAGAGAGTTGGTGAGTGGACGGGAGTTAATGATACGAAAGCCCTTCCTTTCAACTTTGTCTAGGAGAGCGGTGTGAGAGGAACCTCCCCACACATGTGAACAATACTCAATACAAGGGCGCACTATGCCCCTGTACAGAGCAAGAAGCTGTGCAGGGGAAAAGAACCCCCTGAGGCGGTTGAGCACACCCAGCTTCTGGGAGGCTGCCTTAGCAAGACTGGTAATATGGTCCTTCCAAATGAGAGCAGAAGAAAAAGAGACACCAAGAATATTGAGAGAAGATGAAGGGTTGATTTTTGTATTGTTGAAGAATAAGGGATAGTCCGCTGGGAGATCCTGACGGGTAGATAGATGGAGAAATTGGGTTTTGGAAGCATTAAAGTTAACAAGGTTTTCTCTGCCCCAATTGGAAATTGTATTTAGATCAGAATTTAAGAGTTCTATGGCTTCATTACGTTTGTTGTTGAGAGATTGCTGGCTGGGGCGTTCTGAAAAACTAATGGAGTAGTGTAAGGTTGAGTCGTCTGCGTATGAATGGATGGGAATTAAGGTACAGTTAAGGAGATCATTTATAAAAATTAGAAAGAGAATAGGAGATAGGACAGAGCCCTGAGGAACACCGGAGTTTATAGGGTGAGGAAGTGAACAATGGCCGTCCACAACCGCGGCTATGGAACGGCCGGAAAGGAAATTAGAGACAAAGGCACAGATGGAGGGATAGAAACCGAAGGAGGGTAGTTTAGAAATTAAAGATTTATGCCAGACTCTATCGAAGGCTTTCGATATGTCTAGTGCAATAGAAAAAGTCTCACCGAAGTCCCGAAAGGAGGATGACCAAGAGTTAGTAAGATATGAAAGAAGATCACCAGTAGAGCGACCCTTAAGGAAGCCATACTGGCGATCTGAGAGCAGATTATGAGAAGAGAAATGCTTAAGAAATTTGGAAGCAAGAATAGTTTCAAAAACTTTAGAAAGACAAGAGATAAGAGCAATTGGACGATAGTTGGAGGGTTGAGAGCGGTCACCCTTCTTTGGGACAGGTTGAATGTGAGCAAACTTCCAGCATGAAGGGAAGACGTTAGAGGATAGACAGAGACGAAAGAGTTTGCCTAGGCAGGGAGTCAGCACGGAAGCACAGTTTTTGAGAACAACAGGAGGAACACCGTCCGGACCGTACGCCTTATTAGTGTTAAGCCCAGAGAGGGTAAAAAGTACATCTTTAGAAGAGATTAGGATATTAGGCATAAGTAAGAGAGAGGAGGGCGGAGAGGGAGGAATAGCACCGGAATCATCCAAGGTGGAGTTTCTAGCAAAAGTTTGAGCGAAGAGTTTAGCTTTGTCAGAGGAAGAAGTGATGGTTGAGCCATCAGAGTGGGAAAGGGGAGGGAAAGACGAGGAAGAGAAATTGTTGGAGAGGTTTTTGGCTAGATGCCAGAAAGCTTGGGAAGAGCTAGAGTTGGATAGTTCAGTGCATTTATTATTGATGAAAGAGTGTTTGGCAAGTCGAAGAACAGATTTGGCTTGATTCCGGGCAGAAACATATGAAGAATGAGAGTCTTGAGTTTTAAGGCGTCGGTACCGTTTGAATGCTTCCTCCTTATTGCGGACAGCAGTAGAACAGGCGTGAGTAAACCAAGATTTTTTAGCATTAGTCTGAGAGAAAGAGAATGGAATGTATGCTTCCATGCCCGATAGGATTACCTCGGTAATGCGTTCAGCACTCTCCGAGGGTCCTCGGCCATGGAAGCAGAAATCATTCCATGGGAAATCAAAGAAGTACTGCCGAAGAGCCTCCCAGTCGGCAGCGCCAAAGTGCCACAAGCGCCGCCGGCTAGGAGGATCGGGTGGCTGTACTGGAGAGATAGGACAGGTGACAGAGATAAGTTTATGGTCGGAGGAGCCCAAAGGAGAGAAAAGATCGACAGTATAAGAAGAAGGGTTAGAAGTTAGAAACAGGTCAAGAATGTTGGGCCGATCTCCGATGCGATCCGGGATACGGGTGGGTTGCTGAACTAACTGCTCTAGGTCATTTAGGATAGAAAAGACGTAGGCTTGTTCACCAGGTGGATCAGTAGTGTGAGAGGAGAGCCAATGGCGGTGGTGAACGTTGAAATCTCCTAAGAGGGAGATTTCTGAGAAAGGAGAAATGGATAGAATGTGTTCCACTGTAGAGTTTAGATAGTCAAAGAATTTGGGAAAGTTGGTAGAGTTAGGGGAAAGATAGACAGCACAGAAATATTTAGTAAGAGAATGACAGGAAAGTTTGAGCCATAAAGTTGAGAATTCAGAGGAGTCGAAATCGGGAACACGAGAGCAAGTGAGTTTGTTGTGCACATATGCACAACATCCGCCTTTGGCTTTGAAACTAGGATAGAGAAAGTAGGAGGATACAGAGAAGGGGTTGCTGGATGTTGCTACAGACACCTGAGTTTCGGTGAGGAAGAGAAGATCAGGTTTGTAGGAGGAGAGATGGTGCTCAACAGATATGTGATAAGAATCTGAACAACTCCTTGTTTTCATCATTCTGCAAGAAACTTTTCCAGTTCCCTGGTATCTTCGTCGCAGGTAGCATGCGATGCCGCAATCTGGACCCCCTCTCTTGGCGTGTGGCAGATTTTAGGCTGTCTGGGTATTAGGTGTCCCATACAATGTCTACACGGCTGGTGTCTCGCAGTTGACCTTCAAAGTATGGGATGAAAATATTCTGACCATATTCATAGAAGATTTTTGATGAGTCCCCTGGCATAAGGTGGACAACTGTCACCCCATCAAAGACCTTTGCCTCCACCTGTGGACCCACATGGACAGCAGGGGAAACTTTCTCCAACGATTGTAAGAGGTCCGATTTAGCACCCTGCCGCATTTTGCCATTGTTGGTGATCGCTGGAAGAAACGCCTGGTTCTCATGACAGAAGAAGTTGTCCAAGTCTCCTTCTAGCCGCTGACTTGCAATGTACAATCGTGAAAACAGATTTCAGTCATTCTTGAGTCATTCTTGCTTTGGACTTTTGAAAAGTGGAAGCTTATTTCGAGAGATTACATCATCTATAGGTTTCTCCTGCTTCTCCAGACACTCTTCGATGAATGTTTGGTACTGTGTTTTACCAATCTTTTTAACGTGCATGACAGCCTCTCTGACGCTGGATGGCATTATTTCCTTCGATTCAAGTGATAGAAGATCATTGCTGTCATCTTCAAACGGGTTGCCCATCTCCTCAATGGTTGAAACAAGGGAGCGAACATCTTTGGCAAATGCTTGTTGTATACTACCAGTTTGTTCATGGTGTATGTCCCTTTGCTCCTTCGGCTTCATGTACAACTCTTCAACTCTTCGATCATTCGAGCTATCTCAGGGCCTGCTGTCATCCACCTCCTCAGTGCAGCAGGGTTTTCAGTCATGCCGACCGCTCCACCGTCTCCTTTCACGAGTACATTCAATTGTTCGTGAGCCTGATCGAGGGCTATTGATGAGAATTTCCGTCCAGTCTTGTTGGCAGTGAATCAGCCCTGGTAGAAGTTTTGGTAGACATGTGGACTAGTTTCTCGGAGCACCACCATATCTCGCACATGGACAGGCAACCATCTGGCATAGTTAGTGTGATCCATTGAAAAAAAAACTAGGGTACTAGTTGTGCTGTGGACTCCACATAGAGCTTTAAGTTTGAGCAACGAATGGATCTGACAAACTGGAAGATGGTGCTATTTAACCGTCGGCAAGGTGGTGGTGTGACATGGCGGCCATCTTGAAATTAAAGATGGCGGATCTTTATGCAATTAATCCCATTAGATTCAGAGACCATGAAAACATGAGGTAAGACACTGGAATTGAGGGAAATAGGTCACAGAGGGCGGCCATGTTGAATTCAATATGGCGGCCACCAGGGGGCCTGAATTTTTGGGCGCCCCTCAGGAAAACAATTGTATAGGTCCATACTACATCTGTGCCAAATTTGGTGCTTTCCTGAAAAAAATAACGATACGCCCTATTTTTCGGCCTTAACTGCTCCACTATTAGGCTACGTATCATTTTGGTAACTCTACATTAAACTCGTTCTAGCTTGTCAATATATTTTTGGTAATAAGGGCACTAGGGTTGAACGCAGCAGAGGGCGGACTAAGGAATTGTTAGGGTAACTTTTTTGGATTTATTTGCCTATAAAGCCAATTATTTGTTTGCCTTCCTAACAACTTCTGAACATTGTTGACTCGGTTTTAGGTTACTTGATATTATTACTCCCAGATCGGTTTCTCTGTCTACACTCTTATGCTGAGTGACATTCATCGAATAGTTTGCTTTCTCATTTCGGTATCCGATATGTAGTACTTTACATTTATGAGCATTGAAACTCATTTGCCAAGTTTGGGCCCAACATGACAACTTATCTAGATTGTGCTGCATATTGTCAACTTGTTCTTTTGACGGTACATTATTTACAATTTTTGTATCGTCAGCAAACTTTGAGATTGTATTGGTGAGACCCTCATTTATGTCGTTGATGTAAATTAGAAAGAGAGTTGGTCCCAGTAGCGATACCTGGGGTACCCCGCTACTTACATTGGTCCATTTAGATGCCTTACCGTTTATGACTATTCTTTGCTTTCTGTCGCTGAGCCAATTTTCTGTCCATTTCAACACACCATCTTGTATTCCATGCGCTTTTAGTTTTAGCAGTAAACGTTTGTGGGGAACTTTGTCAAAAGACTTTTGAAAATCAAAGTATATAATATCTACAGCTTTACTCTCATCATAAAGGTTGAGGATATCATGGAAGAAGTCTAAGAGGTTTGTTAAGCAGGAACGTTTGTTACGAAAGCCGTGTTGAGTATCCTTAAGTATGTTATATTCCTCTAAGTTATTTACGAGTCTGTCTCTTATGAGTGTTTCTAGCATTTTACATGCAACTGAGGTCAAGCTAATTGGACGATTGTTACTGGGTAGAGATTTGCTGCCTTTTTTTAATATCAGTGTTACGTTGGCAAGCTTCCACTGATCAGGCATAGTTCCAGACTGCAAGGATTTATTGAATAGCAATGTCAGTGGTTTGGAGAGCTCATCCTTAGCTTCCTTTAAAACTCTAGGTGCGATTGTATCAGGTCCGGGCGATTTATTTACCCTGAGTTTATCTAGCAATTTCAATACTTCTGTCTCTGTAATAGTGATAAAGATTAGAGCATCAGAATTATCAATTTGAATCGGCGATGCTGTAGGGATATCACTGAGGTCTTCTGTTGTAAAAACTGATGAAAATAAGGTATTGAGGGCATTACTCATTTGTACTTCGTCTGTGGTGTATTCTCCATTTTCACCGATTTTCCCTTATTTAGCGGGGTAGGTGGTCTATTTGACCGTAGCGCCCAGCGGGGTGTTTTTACCCTAAATAGGGTTGTTTACGTGATAATTTTCATGCCTAAATAAGACCCAGAGCGCAAAACAAGTATCTATCCCTGAAAGGGCATAAACAGCGCTTTCCAATGACACCCAACCATCCTTGTATGACCACTGTTTTTTTGGCAACGATCGTGCAACACGAGTGCAAAAACCATGTAATTAGGTACTTTCCCTACATAATTCACTGTGTAGCGAGTGTGAGGGAGGATGGAAGGGTGGTTTCACTTCAGTTGGCCCACCGCGGTGGTGGGCGGCGGTCATAGCCTTACTACGCTCCTCACACCGCTCAGCTCTCTCTCTCTGCAACATTACGTGCTGAAAATGGCACACGACATAAGTTGTGAACCGCCACTTAGTCCAAATTTATTTCACACGACATAAGTTGTGCGCCGCCAATTAAGGGTTAACGGTCCAACAGTTGAAGTAACTACTTTATTCTTTCTGATATAACTATAGAATTCTTTCGGGTTTGTTTTACTTTGATTCGCAACATGTAACTCCAGGGTCTTTTTACTTTGTTTAATTAACTTTTTTACTTTGCGTCGTAGTTATACAAATTTCACCCTTCTTCATCATTTTGTGAGGATTTTAATCTATTATTAGCAAACTTTTTAGCTAGCAAACAGTCTGAAATCTCTCTATTCCACCATTTGGGCTTATCATTATGGTCTGTACGCAGTATTTTCGATGGTATGCAGTCTTGCTCTACTTTTAGGTAAGTGTTTGTGAATACTTCCCAAGATGTATTTATGTTGTTATTGTTAATTAGAATGCTCCAGTCAGTTTCTTTAAACATTGTTTTAAGTTTACGAAAGTTAGCTTTCTTGAAATTAAGGACTTTCTCGATGCTGCTATTTGGTTCATTACTAGTAAACTTTAAACTGAAAGTTATCATACGATAGTCGCTGCTACTAAATTCATCACTGACATTCAAATTCTCTATCAATTCTTCTTTTGTTGAAAGTACGAGGTCAAGGACGTTATTTCCACGGGTTGGAGATCTAACAAACTGATATAGCGAACTCTCTTGCAAGTTTGCATACAGGTCTTGTTCAGAGTGTGAAGTAATAATATCTCCCCACTTGGTCACAGGAAAATTGAAGTCGCCCAAAAATACGGTATCTTGCGAGTTACTTATACGTCTGCAATTTACTCATAAATTTCTCGGTCAGTTTGCACTGATTCAGCCTGAGGTCTGTATATTAATGCAAGTATTATTCTTGTAACTTTATTATTCTATATTAGCGCAAATGATGTGTCGACGTTCACAATTTGAGGTTTTGACACGAGGGACGGATTAAGACTTTCTTTGATATAAAGTAAAACGCCACCTCCATTTTTATTTATTCGGCTTGTCTCAATCATTACATAACCGGGAAGTGAATACTCTACTAAAAAATATCCGTCTTCCGTATTGAGCCAAGATTCTGTAATGCCAATAACATCATAGGAGGAACGATAAGCAGGAGTGGAGGTATGGAAACGGAGGTAAAACAGAGAGTGTGTGAAGGAAGGAAGGTTTTCGGAGCAATGGGAAGTATGTGGAAGATGAGAAATCTCGGAATGAAAGTAAAAAGTGCAATGTATCAAGGAATTGTTGTGCCAACAGTGATGTATGGGGATGAGACATGGGCTCTGAAGAAGAAGGAGAGAAGAAAGCTGGATGTGATGGAGATGAGCTGCTTGAGGAGTGTGTGTGGAGTTACTCGTGGAGACGGATTGAGGAATGAAGAGATATGTAGGAGAGTGGGGCAACAGGAACATTTGTAAGCCAGAGTGGACAGAAGGGTGCTGAGCTGGTATGGTCATGTTGAACGAATGGGAGATGAAAGGCTTACAAAGAGAATATGTGAGTCAGATACAAGGGGAGATAGAAGGGCAGGAAAACCCCCATTGAGATGGAGAGACTGTGTAAGACAATCTTTGGATGATAGAGGAATGACTATAGATCAGGCAAAGGAAGTGGTAATAAACAGGAATGCATGGAAAATGCTTATGAATAGTTGAGTGAACACGTGGTCATTTGGGGGAAGGGGTCGGGTGCAAGTTGGACTAGATAATAGTCCATCAGGCGCCTGGCCCGGGGAGACGATTAATATGAAGGGTGCGCCTGGAAGTGTGGTGGGCGGGCTTGTGGCTTTGGCTCCGCTGCATGTCTGCCTTCCGAGATCGGAGCCTCTCCGGATGGTCGGGGGTCGGCGGAGTGCTGGAGCGACCTTGGTGACCCTGGTCTCTGGGTGTTCTCCTGGGTGACCTAGATGTGTGTGAATTTTGGGTTTTGTCTGTGTTTGTTCGTTGTTCTGTCTTGTGTTTTGGGTTTTCCCTGTTCTTGCTCTGTCTTGAGTCGGCCACCCCCAAGAAAATAAAAACAAAAAAATAATAAAATAGAGTAACATAGAAAAAAAAAATGGGAAAAGTGGGATTGGGCCTGAGCATATACATACATACATATACTAGTTCCTCTAAATCTGAAAATTTATTGCGTATGCTACGAGCGTTTGCATAGAAAACCTTTAATGTTGTGGATTTAGAATTCACGGAATGCTCTTTAATAAAATTCTTGGTTCAGGTCGGATCTACATTGATGTATCTGCCTGTCCTCGGTCCTTGTTGTCCTCGATCCTCGTCCCTGGTTGTCCTCGGTCCTCGCTGTCCTCGATCATCGTCCCTGGGGGTCCTCGATCCTCGCTGTCCTCTCTCATCGTCTCTGGTGGTCCTCGGTCCTCGCTGTCCTCGATCGTCATCCCTGGTAGTCCTCGGTCCTCGATCATCGTCCCTGGTGGTCCACGGTCCTCGATCCTTGACCCTGGCGGTCCTCGGGCCTCGATCCTCGTCCCTGGTGGTCCTTGGTTGGCTCTGTTTCTTTTTCGAAAATCCTTTACTGCGTTGTGAAGCAGGCGGCCAAATCTTGCTGCTCCCACCTGGTTCAGATGAACTCCATCCACTGGAAACAGATGATCTTCACGGTAGAAGGCATCCCAGGTATTGATGAATCCAACGTTTTCCTCCCTGCAGAGTTCAGCCAGTGGACAATTTAGGCTAGTGGCCATGTTGAAGAATCGACTCTTCACACCGATCCTGGGGACGATCCCTGATATGATGACTCTGCGTGACTTTTCCTTATACGTCTGAATCAGCTTCCAGTACTTCAACACGAGGTCCTCCGATTGAGTCCGCTGCACGTCATTAGATCCAACGTGAATAACGTACATTGTGAGTGAGGGGGCTGACTTTGAAACTTCGATGACTGCAGCTGCAACGTCGTCCACACCGCCACCAGGGATACAGAAGCGCTTCCTTGTCCTGGGTGCCCTGGCACAGAATTCGGTAAGTTGCCCACGAACCATGGAATCTCCTGCGAGCCAAATTTTTTCTATTTCTTCTTCTCCGTCTAAATCTGCAAGAATCTGGTGACCATTAATAAGAAAACTCATGTGTGTATTCAGTATTATATTTATCCTTTACGACTTTTGTGCATGTGTAGTTTGACTTTAGTTTCTCCAGTCATGGAAGAACCTACCATTGTCCAATTAAACCCCAGTAAATAACCTGACATAACAATTTGATTGGTCGATAGTGAAATATTTATTACAGTTCATATTGTCGATGCCTTTGATGATTTTGAACACTTTAATTATATCGCCTCTTAATCTGAGCTGGGTTAAAGGAAATACAATTAATTCGCTAAGACACTCCTCGTATGGTTTGTTCTTTAGGCAAGGTATCATTTTGGCAACTCTACGTTGAATTCATATTAGTTTGTCTATATCTTTTTGGTATTAAGGGGACCAGGATTGAACGCAATATTCCAGGAGAGGGCGGATTAAGGAATTGTAAAGTGTTAGGATTACATCTTTGGATTTATACTCAAATGACCTGCCTATATAGCCAATTATTTTGTTTGCAATCTTAACAACTTCTGAACATTGTTGACTCAGTTTTAGGTTACTCGATATTGTTACTTCCAAATCAGAGAGAGAGAGAGAGAGAGAGAGAGAGAGAGAGAGAGAGAGAGAGAGAGAGAGAGAGAGAGAGAGAGAAGGAAAAAGAAGGTACATGAAAATAAGTGAATGAATAGCAAGAGACCAAATGAAGAAGATTCGTGGACACAGAGGGAGAGAGAAGACAAAATGTATGTAGTAATAAGATAGTAGCTGAGCGGCGAAGTAAAGAATTAACAAGAACAGGAAGTACATAATTAAGAAGAATACGCGTGGATAGAAAATAAAAGAAAGGCAAGTGGCGAAATGGAGAAAATCGTAGAGACAGGAGATAAAAGAAATAATAAATACAGAAATATATACGATACAAGCAATGATAGGTATTAAAAAGATAGAGAGGAGAGAGGGAGAAGAAAAAACAATAAACAAGAAGGCATAGGGATATAAACAAATTAAATAGAGAAGAATGGTGGAGACAGAGGGAGAGGAAATAAATCATGATATATACAATAACTGGAGATACCCTGGAGGTGTTAGTAAAACAAAAAATACCTGGCAAAAAACAAAGAACGAAAACAAATACACGTGACTATAAATAAATGAAAAGCAAGAGACAACATCGAGATGAAACACGAGGAAATGGTGATGGAGTGGAGGGAGCGGGAAATAAAAAGAATACAAAACAAAAATGCTAATGAAAACAAATAAATGAAAATAGGAGGCGAAAT
Organism: Lithodes maja; assembly: GCA_037953745.1. NCBI lineage: Eukaryota > Metazoa > Arthropoda > Malacostraca > Decapoda > Lithodidae > Lithodes > Lithodes maja. Next base: position 241 of record JBAKBP010012603.1, on the reverse strand, counting down.
AAGGAAGGAAGGTCATAATAATAATAATAATAATAATAATAATAATGATAATAATAATGATAATAATAATAATAATAATAATAACAATAATAATAATAACAATAATAATAATACTTATACTACTAATAATAATATCGAGATGGTGGGAGAGAAAATACAACATGCAACAATATGAACACGTTAGTTAATACAATATTCAAATACAAAAGGAATAAGGGAAACCGAAAATTAAAAAGAACAC
>JBAKBP010012602.1:0-66651 GCA_037953745.1 Lithodes maja | reverse complement strand
CCCTATAATTATCGTAAACAAGTTTGAGGGAGATAGTTCGAAGCCTGTTAATTGTTGGAGGCCCTTTTTAAACTGAATAAAGTCCTCTAATAGTAGCGAGAGTAAAGTTGAAAGGACGGTGTCGGTACATAAAGGACGGTGTCGGTACATAAAGGACGGTGTCGGTACATAAAGGACGGTGTCGGTACATAAAGGACGGTGTCGGTACATAAAGGACGGTGTCGGTACATAAAGGACGGTGTCGGTACATAAAGGACGGTGTCGGTACATAAAGGACGGTGTCGGTACATAAAGGGTAATTGACCGCGATTGTGCACCTACAATATCACTCAGTCAGCCAGTAGCCAACCCTTACTCCCACAAGGGGTAGGGAGGATCAACAAGACTCGAGAAAAGAAACAGAAGTGGGAGGATCAGCAAAAGACTCGAGAAAGGAAAGAGGTGCAATTACAGTTCGCCCACAAAAATCAAGCACACAAGCATTCAGAAGCACCAATCACTCATCAGCCCCCGAAATCACTGGCTTCACCTCAGATGTTCCTCAAAGTAGGTTATATATAATATAGTCCAACATGATTATATATCAAAATATACTAGGCCTATAGGCTATACGCGGTGACGGCGACTTTATGAAAATTATGGCCCACTTATATGGCAATAGTTCCAGCTGATTGACTGGTGTTTCATAGCCCCCCCCCCCCCCCCCCCCCTTACACGTACCCTTACAGTACCGGCGACGTATTTTTTCAGCTACATTTAGACGATTATATGAAGCTTAGGCCTTAGGAAGGATGTGTGGGCGCTAAAAGGATTGAGATACTGTAGTCTGTAATCTTTTAACGGTTAGACGTCCTTCCTAAGCTGAATAAAACCGTGTAATAGTTGCCGGAATACAATAAAAAGGCTGTCACCGGTACTGCATGGGTTATGATCCATGGATAGGCTAATGGGCAAAACGTATTTTCCGGTGATTGTTACTAATTAAAACACTGTATATTGAACCAAACTAGCCTACCTAGTACCTAAAACGAAAAACAAATAACTAAATAATATAACATAGGCAAGGCTAAATCCCGAGAATTGTTTTGGTCAGTTTCCTTTACCCTTTCTGAACGTCCTTTTTATACTATTCTGACTACTACTAATCGATTTCATTAGGCTAGGTTTAGGAATGATCTCTAGCAATTATAAGAATTCAAACTATCTCAATCAACCCTTTTAACTACCGTACCACAGATCCTTCCTTAGCTGCAAACAATCGTCTAAATATAAGGACAATATAAAGATGATGTAATTAAATTCATACATCGATTTTATCGTGGCCTACAGGTTTCTTATACCATGTATTTAATTCCTATATGTGTCTAAATGCGCGTAAAAATGTATTACTGATCCTGAAAAAAACAAAATATCCTCTATCGCCTACGTCGCAAGAGGCGGGTGGCTTTGTTTACATCCGCCGCGAAGAAGAAGCGTTGGGGAAAATTAGTTTTTTGCCCCCTACTGTTTAAATATATGACGATTTCAATACATCTTGGGGGGGGGGGTGAGGGGGGCTTGCCCCCCCCCCTCTACATATTTTGTATCCAACGGCAAACAGTTATGGCCAAATAGTTATTTTTCGCGAGTGAAGGGACGTGTTTTTAGATTGTTGTATAATGGGTAAATATGCATTTACGCCTATTTTCACACATCAAAACACCCTTACACAACTCTATACTACATAAAAACCATCGAAACGATTTTTTAGCAATTTAATTACATCATCTTTAAATTGACCAAATATAATAATATATATAGTTGGGTCATATTAATGTCTAGTAGGCCTATTCATAATAAACATAGTAGGCCCTATTTCACCTGGTACCAACTGTTCGTTATGAATTAAGTAATCAAGATGAAGTTATGGAAACTTACCGTCAATAATTGAAAGAACGGATTATAGTAAGTTAGACAGTAGGCTACCGACATACAAAAAAAAACCCAATACTAGTCTAAAAACATAAATATAATTGCATTTATTTAACGAAAGAGAGAGAGAGAGAGAAAGAGAGAGAAAAAGAAAGATAAAGAGAGAGAGAGAGAGAGAGAATTATAACATCATTTATCTCACCTTAAAGCTAGGACTGGTAAGCCAATGGGCGCTAGGTGAGGGCTGTGCGGTGTGGCAACGCAGCCTGACCATGTGTCAACGCATGGTAGGGTATCATTTCTGTTCAGTGATTTTCTGTAACTGCCGTTTTCTTATAGGTGTGGGTGGGTGTCACTCAGCCCATAATGAACGAAGATATTGGAACCGAGTGTTAAGTAATGAAAGAGAACTTGAAATTTCCCGAGTTTTATAAGCTAACAATATCTCTCGTTTCGTTTAGGCTATGAGTAAGGTTTCACGGTGGGAAGCTTTAACAATATAGCTGTCCGATTCGACGAAGTACAATAGACCTAGGCCTATCTCCTGTAAGCACTCGCCTTGCAGTTGCCCAGTACATAAAACTTTGATGAAGTACAATAGACCTAGGCCTATCTCCTGTAAGCACTCGCCTTGCAGTTGCCCAGTACATAAAACTTCGACGAAGTACAATAGACCTAGGCCTATCTCTTGTAAGCACTCGCCTTGCAGTTGCCCAGTACATAAAACTTCGACGAAGTACAATAGACCTAGGCCTATCTCCTGTAAGCACTCGCCTTGCAGTTGCCCAGTACATAAAACTTCGACGAAGTACAATAGACCTAGGCCTATCTCCTGTAAGCACTCGCCTTGCAGTTGCCCAGTACATAAAACTTCGACGAAGTACAATAGACCTAGGCCTATCTCCTGTAAGCACTCGCCTTGCAGATGCCCAGTCCATAAAACTATGAATATGTCCATTCCTAACCAGCTATTTGCGCAGGTTACTCTGTTTAAAGCCGTCAGTTACCGTCACTTGTCTGTAGCATCAACTTCACTACCACTTTCCTTAATCTCGCTAGTCTAATCGCCTTAACTCCACTGTAAGATATTGAACGTACAGTATATAACAAAGTTAATTATATAGCAGCCAGGTTTTGCCCACACACACACACACCGTCAACAATGGCCGACACGAAACAGACGACACTGCACTCCATTTTAACCACAACCACCCCCTAAATTCAATGTATTTCCAACTTATCTTTCACGTATCTTAGCCCCGTAAAACCTCAAAGCCTTCACTGTATAATATTGAATGATGCTGTGGTTTTAAGCAAGATATACAGTACATATTAATTACTAGACAAAGGAGAAATACCCAACACATGCACTAGCAACAAAATCTCACGCGGATCTGATCAGCCGTCCGGAGGCTCGACGAGAGTTGCCAGCTTGCATGTTTACCAATTAATATTTTTAGAACTGGTAAGGCTTATTTAGTAAATATGGTTAAACTGAATAACGTAATAGCAGCGTGCATATACTATTATCTATATACTTAGCTCCATACTAATTACTCCATGAGTAATTAAATGTAATGTATGGAAGAGGAAATGTCGGAGAAGAGACAGCAGGAGAGGGAGGGGAGGGGGTGGTGGTAATGGGGGGGGGGGGTACAGGTTGAAGCAAGATTTAAGTGCATGTTATGCAATCGTCTTCAGTACTTTTCCATTTGATTGACATGCTACACATATACAGCAAAACACTGACGGTGTTTAATTATTTGTCTGTGTTGCATTTATATTAGTAAAGAATAGTTTAGACTTAGTAATTCATAGACAAAGCTAGGTTGATTCATATCGGTGTTGCCAAGTGTACGATGTGTCCAACCTCGGTAACATAAAATTGTGGTGGGATACAACGATCAGTGTTGCTAATTTAGTTACTCGATCACTAGATCTAGAGGTATTTACGTCGATCTAACGGCATTTTTTTTTTTTTTTCACAGCTGGCATGACATAATTCCTAGGGATATTCTAGAGATGTTAGCCACTTTTAGCGATAGTCGACAGTTTGTGACATTATACTAGCGATTGATTACATTTATTTACGATTTAGTGACATAATTCCTAGCGTTATTCTGGACATTACAGCCATTGTTAGCGATATTCCAGAGATGGTGGCATTATTCTACCGACTGCTTACAATTATTTACAATCTAGCGACATAATGCCTAGCGATATTATCGAGATTTCAGTCATTTTTAGCGATATTCTAGAGGTAGTGGCATTATTCTAGCGAGTATAAAAACGTATTTACTATTTAGCTGCATTCTAGCAAGTTTTGAGAACGGATCTAGCGGTATTTTATGTGTTGATGTTTCTAGTTCGGTGGTTCAGATTATTTTGTTAAACCTGACAACTACAGTGCAAGACTAATATAATTTAGAACGTCCTAGCGTGGTTCACATGCTAGCACCCAGTCGTGGGGCACCTCGACGACGTATACAGACTAATAACACACATAACAAAGCCACTACAACAGCTTACTCTTTCTCCAACACCCCTTCTCCCCTCTCAACACTTCAAAAAGTAGGCAAAGTAGAAAGTAGCTACGAGGTGCCGTTGTAAAGGCTTATCCCTCAATACCTTCACCTGACCTGACATGACCCAACAAAGTCACTCCAACAGCTTCCTCTCTCTCTCCAACACCCCTTCTCCCCTCTCAACACTATATGGAGAATAGATGCGAGGTGCCGTTGTAAAGGTTTAGCCCTCAATACCTTCAACTGACCTCTGAGCTCTGGCCGGTGTGGTCGAGTGGTGAGCACACTCACGTGTGAATCTGCAAGACCCAGGATCGAATCCCTGCCACGGCGGACATTTAGTGGGTGTGGTAGCATGTCCTAGCATATTTCACATGCTCGCACCCAGTCAGGGGACATCCTGACGACGTATACAGACTAAACACACATAACAAAGCCACTCCAACAGCTTCCTCTCTCTCTCCAACACCCCATATCCCCTCTCTACACTCTTCAGAAAATTAGGAAAAGTAGAATGTAGATACGAGGTGCCGTTGTAAAGGCTTATCCCTCAATACTTCATATGATCTTCATTATGACTTCATAATATTATTATGATGAAAACAAAATGTATGGAGGCAAAGTTGCCTGTAACAAGTGTCTCCCCTAAAGTTAAAAGAGTGATAGTCGCTATTTTATTTATTTGTATTTGTTTTTATTTATGTGTACTGTATATTTTTGTTTTATTCTATTTTTTGTTAATGGAGAGAAGTGTGGTGTAGTTGTTTAGAGTAGTGATATGAATAGGATGAGCAGGTGATTGTGAGAGTTAGCTGGATGACTCTGTGTAGGTGAGACAAACAGAAACAGAGAGGGAAGCCAGACATATTAAACAGGAGTTCCAGCAATGCCGTGATAATAAGGAAAGTAGGCCAATGAGTGCAGGCCATGGGGGGAGAGGCAGGTCTGGCAAGCAGGCTTAATGACGTGTGGATAATGAGACTAGGTAATGAGTGGAGTGTTGGTGATGAGGGTCAGGGGCAGTTAATGACAGTATTCCAGCATCATCCACTTCATGCTCGCCAAGAAAAACACAGGTAGATCTGTGTACTATAGCTTATGTATGGAGTGTTTATCCGTATGTAACGAATATAATGTTTATTGTAATGAATTACACTATAGTTAAAGCATCTTTTGTAAATCTCCGCCTAACGCAGTTTGCAGAGATTGTGTGATATTTGCTGTATGTTTGTATATATTTGCTTGTCTACTTGTAAACATGATTTATCCTGACGATAATCACTATGAGACATACGCGGGACACATGGACTTCACACCAATAATAGTGATGATTGGATAATCCCAAAATAGTGGTTTAGGAACTTTGTATTTATGTTGTATAATATGTGTTCTATGTGGACGAGGGAAACAAAAGGCATAACTGCCTGTGACGAGTGCCTCCCCCAGAGTTGAAAGAGTGGCAGGGCCAAAATCAAAGAATGTTCGAGCCAAAACATCTGGACACACGGAGTTTGAAGCAATTTAAGTCATAGGATGAGGGGAAGATGGATTCAGGGTGAGAGGTCCAGAGCTCAGCTGTTGAATATAAGAAAGATTGGGAGTATCATTTCACTCTTGGGTTGGAGAGTTGCACAGAGTAGGGGTGGAATTGTGTTGTTAGACGGGTGCTACATACTATACATAGTGGAGGTAGTATACACTGTGAGAGCTCTGAGGAACACTGATTATTGTAATAGCGATAGAATAGCGAAAGAGATGCAACATTGTGGCGAAGAGAGAGAGATTGCAGAGAGTTGGTGAGTGGACGTGAGTTAATGAGACAAGAGGGTTTTTTTCTACTTTGTCTAGAAGTGCTTTGTGAGAGGATCCTCCCCACACATGTGAACAATACTGAATACAAGGACGCACTGCGCCCCTGTACAGAGCAAGAAACTGTGCAGGGGTAAAGAACCCCTTGAGGCGGTTGAGGACACCCAGCTTCTGGGAAGCCGTTTTAGCAAGAGTGGTAATATGGTCATGCCAAGAGAGAGCAGAAAAAAAGAGACACCGAGAATACTAAGAGAAGATGAAGGGTTCATTTTTGTATTGTTGAAGTATAAGGGATAGTCCTCTGAGAGATCTTGACGGGTAGATAAATGGAGAAATTGGGTTTTGGCAGCATTAAAAGCAACAAGCTTATCTCTGCCCCAATTGCTGCTCTACTCAATGGCCATGGACCAAAATACAAATCAAATCAGCCGTGGACCACACCAAACCGAACCAGACAAAAACGGCCCATCAAATTACACCGCTCAGCACATATGGACACAAACTAGACCAAAATGTCCGCGAACCAAAATGGCCCCGGACCAAAACTATCCATCTAAGTACACCACACAGATATCAAAACGTTTGCACCTCTATAACCTATAACATAAATCTGACCGCTGACCGCATAATGGCCGCAGACATAATGGCCGCAGACAAGAACGGCCATGTACTATAACGGCCCACGAAGGAGTTAAAAAGGCACCACCATAATTCTCGCCAGCCATCCACTTAACCCTTTGAGTACCAGCGACGTGTATTATATATTATTATAGCTATATTTAGACGATAATATGCAGCTTGGGAAGGATCTGTGGTTGTTAAAAGGGTTGGTTGAGATAGTTTGAAGCCTTATCATTGCTAGAGGTCCTTCCCGAGCTAAATAAAATCGTCTAATAGTCGCCAGAATATGATGAAAGGAACGTTCCTGGTACTGTATGGGTTAATACCATTTTATATATACTTTTAACAGCATAAAATCGTCTGGTTTTAGCCAGAATCAAAGGTAAAAGGCCGTCATCGGGTTGAAGGAGTTTAACCCTTTCTGTACCGGTGACGTCTTTTATATTTCACTCCAGCTATATTAAGACGAGTTTGTGCAGTTTGAGAAGGATCTGTGGCAGTAAAAAATTAAGTTAAGTGAAATAGTTCGAAGCCTGTTAATTGCTGGAGGACCTTTTTTAACTGAATACAATCGTCTACACTACTCACTCACTCTACAGTAATAGTAGCCAGAATAAAATTACAAGGACGTCGCTGGTATTGATCGGGTTATGGGTAGGATTTTTATTTGTTCACTAGGCCTCCATCAAACTTAAAATTACACTCCCTAGACCACCTTTCAAGATAAATTTGTACATTTTTCGGTAGAAAAATTCCTTTTATATTACAGGATCGCTATCTCTCGCCAGGAAAGAATATACACCTAAATGGCACGAAAGTTATTAAAATTTACATAGATGGGGCAAAAGCATTTAAAATCGCCAAACTAAAATGGCGAACGTCTTAAAATATCAAAAGCAATGAGGCTAAACATGCGAGAGAAGGGGGGGACCAGAACAATACCATTTTATATATACTTTTAGCGTCAAACAGAAATTTAGACAGAAATTCCAGAAAATCACAATTTCCACCACCAACATCGGTAAAAGTTATCAGAAAGTAAAATATACTTTAGGAATGTGTCCGTTCGGGAGTTGGAGTGTGGAGAGAGAGATAGAGTGAGAGTGAGCGAGAGTATGTGTGTGTGTGTGTGTGTGTGTGTGTGAGAGAGAGAGAGAGAGAGAGAGAGAGAGGTGTGAGTGAGAGAGTGAATGAAAGAGAGTTCATTGTAAATTAATTTCGTCTTTCGAAATATTACCGGCATTATTCTATGACGTTTATCCTACACCATAGTAACCCTAATAAGTCATGAGAGACTAGACGAAAAACTTAAGATTGAGAGAGAGAGAGAGAGTGATTTGCATGAACACATAATAATACAATAAGAGTAAGACAGACTCGGCACCCAAGTTTACAAAGATTTATGAGTTGGCAAAAAAAAAAAAAAAAAAAAAAAAAACTTCTGGGCTAGTTCTGGCCGGCAACTTTCTTTCATTTTATTTCTTGCTTTTAAAGTCAGTGTCACACGAACGATTTTTCCGGCAATATTCTATGAGCAAGGTTTTCACGGACTATTTTCGGGTTCTTAGACATTGGAACATTATTTTGTCAGTAGCTGTAAATACTGTGTATCCCATAATCTACCAATACATGACAATGCTGGCAGAAATTAGTTGTTTTTCAGTTCTATACATGTCGCGACCTTGACCTGTATTGACCTTGATCCGTATTGACCTTGACCCGTATTGACCTTGACCCATATTGACCTTGACCTGTATTGACCTTGACCTGTATTGACCTTGATCCATATTGACCTTGACCTGTATTGACCTTGACCTGTATTGACTTTGATCTGTATTGACCTTGACCCGTATTGACCTTGGCCTGTATTGACCTTGATGTGTATTGACCTTGACGTGTATTGATCTTGACCTGTATTGGCCTTGACCTGTATTGGCCTTGACCTGTATTGACCTTGACCAGTATTACCTTGACCTGTATTGACCTTGACCTATATTGACCTTGACCTATATTGACCTTGACCTGTATTGACCATGACCTGTATTGACCATGACCCGTATTGACCTTGATCTGTATTTATTGCGTTTTGATGAACATACAGTATAAACCTCATTAACCCATTCAGTACCGGTGATGTCCTTTTCCTTACATCCTGGCAACTGTTCAACAATTTTATTCAGCATAGGAAGGATGTCTACCCATAAAAAAGGTCTCCGACCATCTCAATTAATCCTTTTAGCTACCATATATTATCCTCCCTAAGCTTAATCAAAGTCGTCGAAATGTATCTGAAATCAAATAAATAAAAACAGACTATCTCAATTCATCCTTTTAGCTACCATATATCCTTCTTCAGCTTCATAAAATCGTCTAAATGTAGCTGAAATCAAATGAAAAAGATGTCACTGGTACAGAAAGAGCTAATCAGCTCCGCAACAGCAAGTACTAACGCTTAATTAATTGTATTTTTCTCGTTACAAGTCAGTGGGCCAGGAAATGTATTAACTAACTATCTATCTATCTATATATATATATATACTGTATATATATATATATATATATATATATATATATATATATATATATATATATATATATATATATATTTGTTTTTCGTTTCACAGTTTACTATAGGGGAGGTGTGGTGTAGTGGTCTTGCTACTGGACCGGTAATCCTAAGTCCTTAAGGTCCCGGGTTCGAATCCCAAAGCATCAATGGGAAAATATTATTGGGATGGAAATTGTGCTGTACTTGGTATCAGTGCACTACCACAAAGCCCACCGACACTCCATATAAAGTACCCTTGCTTTCTCCAATAAATTAGCATTGTATGGATATTCCTATATTCAAAATATGCTAATGGGGGCAGTGCCTAGTGAGTTAGGAGCTCAATGGGTGGCGTTTGGGAAAGAGAGGGTCCGAGACAGTGGGTGAGGCGGCGAGATAGTGAAGCAGATCTGATTAGTCAGATGTTGCCTCAGGGCCACGAGGGACCGGCCAGGCAATGATGGTAATGCCACGAACGACCCGTTTGAAGCGCTCAAAGTTCCCAAACTATCTCAATATCTCATTCACTGTCTGGAATACGACCTCCTGGCTTCACCGTTTTTAGCGGTTGAATATACAGGATATCAGCCTGTGTCCGGAGGTAGATGTTGGATATAGAAAAACAAAGAAATTAATATTCCTTCTCAACAACTCTGTATGTGTGTGTGTGTGTGAGAGAGAGAGAGAGAGAGAACGTGTGTGTGACAAAGAGAGAATGTATGTATTTACCTAATTGTAGTTTATAGGAGTTGAACTAAGCTCTTGTTGTCCTGTCTCTCCGTCTACTATCATCCAGCTTCAGTTTGCAAATATGAATGCTCTTCGCCTTACCCACCTCCTCATCCAACCCATTCCACTGTTCAATAATTCAGTATGGAAAGCTAAACTTCTTGATATCACATTTGCAGGTGGGTTTCTTTATTTTGTAGCCATGGCCCCTCCTTATACCAGCGTCCTTTATTATAATATCGTCCTTATCCAACCTTTCAAGTCCTGTAAAACAATTGAGCATCATAATCATGTCGCCTCTCTCTCTCTCCTCTCCTCCCGACAAGGCAAGTTAAACCTCTCCAATCTACCCTCATATGACAACTCCCTGATACTTGGAACTATTTTGGTAACTGATCGCTGGACTTTCTCCAGTTTATTGACATGTTTCCGTAGATGAGGGGACCACAACATTGCTGCATATTCCAGCCTTAGTCTTATCATAGTCTTTATCAGTTTGGCCAACATATTCTCATCCAAGTAGTTGAGGGCTACTTTAATTTTCGCAACCATTAACCCAGTACGAACGACGTGTGTTATATTGTATTCTAGCTATATTTAGACGATATTATGCAGCTTAGAAAGGATTTGTGGTAGTTAAAAGGGTTGGTTGATATAGCTTGAAGTCTTTTTATTGCTAGAGGTTCTTTCAAAGCTGAATAAAATTGTCTAATAGTTGCCAAAATATGATGAAAATTACCTCCCTGGTACTGAATGGGTTAAATAAATTCCACTAACCAGTTTATTTCCTGCGCTTCTCGGGCGACAGGTTATAATCACCCCTAGATCCTTTTCTTTCTCTGCTCTGCTGATTTTGTTTGTTCCTATCTTACACTCCCATTTCGGTCTGGTTATGCTCTTTCCCATTTCTAACACATGACATTTGTTTGCATTAAATGTCATCTTGCACTTCGTTCTCCAGTCATGAATTGTATCTAGGTCCCTTTGCAGTGCCTCACATCTATTCGGATTTGTAATTTGTCTAATAATTTTCACATCATTTGCAAACATAGACATGTAGGAGTTTATGCCTACCGGTAGGTCATTGACGTACAAGAGACATAACAGGAGCCAACACCGATCCCTGTGGCACCCCACTCTCAAACTTCCTCCAGGACGAGTATATTCCTCTAACACTGGTCCGCATTTCTCTCCCTATTAGATAGCTCCGCATTCATTCTAGCAATTTGCCTCTGACACATCCTATCTATTTCAGTTTCGATAACCGTCTCATATGTGGTACCTTGTCGTATGTGTGTGTGTGTGACCAATTAAAGGAGGGACATTTTGAACAATGATACTTTTATTCTTCACGGAAATGAAAAAAAATAAAAAATAAATAAATATATATATATATATATATATATATATATATATATATATATATACTGTATATATTATGACCGATATATATATTATTGCCGTAAGGGATTGGAAGTTATTTGAACATAATTTATATTTTATGTTTGATTGTTTTTTTAAAATAACCCATGTAATATTTGTTCCAGTCTATAAGCTTCTCTGAAAAGTGTAATACTCTTACGTAGGATAGGGTTTGGGTTTGGGTTCGGCCTTCGTACATTTCCACCTAATAGTTTCCGTATACAGATTTTTCATTTACAAACAATTATTGAAATTATATTTTTTTCCACAGGCCTTCATAGTGTAAAATCGGTATCACACGAGCGGTTTTTCCCTCAACATTTATGCTCAACACTGGTCTGGCAGCTTATGAGGTCAACATTTACAATATTTCGGTTGCCTAACTTCATCTATCATCAGTCTAGTTTCCGATACCAGTGCAAAATATTCCAGAAATGATGCCAGAAAAATGTTAATGCTGGAATGTTGGCTATACTGTATAAGCCCTCGTGTGATACCGGCTTCATACTTCCGCGTACAGTCGCGGCCATTAATGCAGAGCTAGCTACATTTTCTGGACCCCCTTCTCCCTCATGTTTAGCCCCATTAGTTTTGAGATTTTAAGAGATTCGTCCCATTAGTTTTAGAGGAATCAACCTTCGGCCGGAATTTTTTTAAATTTATCTCGACGGGGGATCTTGAGGATAATTTATTACGCTTGATGGAGGTCTAGGGTGGACAATAAACAACAATAATAAATAAATAAATAAATAAAGTAATAAAGTCCCCCCTCCTAGATATATTTGTATATTTTTCGGTAGAAAAATGTGGTATGGCTGAAGTCCGGTCCCACCTTAATTACAGGCTTGCTATCGCTCGCCAGGAAAAAAAATCGAAACCTAAATTACACGAAAGGTCCTATTATTGGCAAAGAAATGGAGGGAAAGGTCTTAAAATCGCTAAACTAATGGACCAAACGTCGTAATATCTGAAACCTGATGAGGCAAAGCATGAGGGAGAAGAGGGTCCAGAAAAAAAACAACTACCTCCCCTTAACGCATACACACTGCATAACACACTTACTAACACATAAGCCACATAACACATGATTTTAATCAGTTTAGGAAGGACTTCTACACATTCAAAGGCTGCAGAATATCTCCATTAATTAATTTAGCTACAACACATCCTTCCGCAGCTTCATAAAATCGTCTAAATGTAGCCGAAATCCACTACACATCCGTCACCGGTACTGAAGGGGTTAACACACGCGAACAGCCTAACACACTTACTGACACACAGGGAGCACACTCACACATGGATGGTCTTTATGCAAGTCATGTTCGGACCCACTAGACTCTATAGAGTGTGTGTGTGTGTGTGTGTGTGTGTGTGTGTGTGTGTGTGAGAGAGAGAGGGGGGAGGGGTTTGTGAGTGCGTGTGCGTGTTTCAATGTGTGTGTGTGTGTTTCAATGTATGTGTAAGTGTGTGTGTGTGTGTGTGTGTTTCAATGTATGTGTAAGTGTGTGTGTGTGTGTTCCAATGTATGTGTATGTGTGTGTGTGTGTGTGTGTGTGTTGAAAGAAGTGCCATGGGAGGAACTCAGGAAAAATAGTCACTAAGTCTAAAACAAATAATATTAACCCTTTCAGTACCGGTGCCGTCCTTTTATCTTTGTTATACCAGGGTTTTTACCAGGTTTGTATATTGGTTATAGTGAGTTCTACCTGACTGGGACATTCGGAGGTTACACAATACATGCATAGAAGCCAAATAGAGGATACATATAACACCGAGTATAATTATAATTCGGAGATTACACAATACATGCATAGAAGCCAAATAGAGGATACATATAACACCGAGTATAATTATAATTCGGAGGTTACACAATACATGCATAGAAGCCAAATAGAGGATACATATAACACCGAGTATAATTATAATTCGGAGGTTACACAATACATGCATAGAAGCCAAATAGAGGATACATATAACACCGAGTATAATTATAAAGAACAGGTTTATTTAGCTTAACTCTTACTTATACTTGCATAGATAGTTACACATGAATTAAATGATAAGGTTATACAACAGGAATTACTGTCCTAGCACGATCGAGGTCTAGAAGGAGCTCAGCTTGCCTCTTGTACAATATAAAATAATTACATATTATTAACACTGATGAGTCGGATAATACTGTGTGCTGATTTAATATTTATATATAACACTTCAAACACATAATGGACGAGGGTTTACACTGAGTCAAATATAGTGGAATCTAACTTCATAAGGCACCGAGCGTACTGGTGGTAATTTAGGCCGTCAGAATGTTGAAACTCTAACTTTATAGTAGGTAACATGTGAACTGATGATAATTAACTTTATAGTAGGTAACATGTGTACTGATGATAATTAACTTTATAGTAGGTAACATGTGTACTGATGATAATTAACTTTATAGTAGGTAACATGTGTACTGATGATAATTAACTTTATAGTAGGTAACATGTGTACTGATGATAATTAACTTTATAGTAGGTAACATGTGTACTGATGATAATTAACTTTATAGTAGGTAACATGTGTACTGATGATAATTAACTTTATAGTAGGTAACATGTGTACTGATGATAATTAACTTTATAGTAGGTAACATGTGTACTGATGATAATTAACTTCATAGTAGGTAACATGTGTACTGATGATAATTAACTTTATAGTAGGTAACATGTGAACTGATGATAATTAGATAGAGTCAATATTTTGTGACTAACTTTATAACACACCTTACGTTTTTTTTTGTTTATCTTTCTCTCCATTTCCCTTTGGCTTGTTTCCATTCGGCCCCATTGAACCTACTGTTTTAAGACGTTAACCCCCATCTAAGTGCCAATATTTTCCTGGCGAGCGGTAGCGAGCCAGCATATATATATATATTTTTGTTTTGACAGGAAGCTAAATTTGTACATATTTTGATAGCAAAATTACTCCGGCGAAGCCGGATTTCTCCATATAATGCTGGCTCGCTATCGCTCGCTAGGAAGAAATCGACACCTGGATGGGGATAAACATCTTAAAACAGTTGGCTGAATGGGGCCGAATGGATACAAGCCAGGGAAAGAGAAAGGAGAGAAAGATAAAACAAAAACCGGTAACCCCCCCTTAAGGTGAAATTGGTACTATTATATCAAGTTAGGACCGTGATAGCTACTATATGTTGTCTCTCTCTCTCTCTCTGTAGGTGAACCTCACAATACAAATACATGACTTAATTAAGGGGGTAGTACTCGCTTCTACTGGACCCCCTTCACCCTCATGTTAATTAAGGGGGTAGTACTCGCTTCTACTGGACCCCCTTCACCCTCATGTTAATTAAGGGGGTAGTACTCGCTTCTACTGGACCCCCTTCACCCTCATGTTAATTAAGGGGGTAGTACTCGCTTCTACTGGACCCCCTTCACCCTCATGTTAATTAAGGGGGTAGTACTCGCTTCTACTGGACCCCCTTCACCCTCATGTTAATTAAGGGGGTAGTACTCGCTTCTACTGGACCCCCTTCACCCTCATGTTAATTAAGGGGGTAGTACTCGCTTCTACTGGACCCCCTTCACCCTCATGTTAATTAAGGGGGTAGTACTCGCTTCTACTGGACCCCCTTCACCCTCATGTTAATTAAGGGGGTAGTACTCGCTTCTACTGGACCCCCTTCACCCTCATGTTAATTAAGGGGGTAGTACTCGCTTCTACTGGACCCCCTTCACCCTCATGTTAATTAAGGGGGTAGTACTCGCTTCTACTGGACCCCCTTCACCCTCATGTTAATTAAGGGGGTAGTACTCGCTTCTACTGGACCCCCTTCACCCTCATGTTAATTAAGGGGGTAGTACTCGCTTCTACTGGACCCCCTTCACCCTCATGTTAATTAAGGGGGTAGTACTCGCTTCTACTGGACCCCCTTCACCCTCATGTTAATTAAGGGGGTAGTACTCGCTTCTACTGGACCCCCATCACCCTCATGTTAATTAAGGGGGTAGTACTCGCTTCTACTGGACCCCCTTCACCCTCATGTTAATTAAGGGGGTAGTACTCGCTTCTACTGGACCCCCTTCACCCTCATGTTAATTAAGGGGGTAGTACTCGCTTCTACTGGACCCCCTTCACCCTCATGTTAATTAAGGGGGTAGTACTCGCTTCTACTGGACCCCCTTCACCCTCATGTTAATTAAGGGGGTAGTACTCGCTTCTACTGGACCCCCTTCACCCTCATGTTAATTAAGGGGGTAGTACTCTCTTCTACTGGACCCCCTTCACCCTCATGTTAATTAAGGGGGTAGTACTCTCTTCTACTGGACCCCCTTCACCCTCATGTTAATTAAGGGGGTAGTACTCGCTTCTACTGGACCCCCTTCACCCTCATGTTAATTAAGGGGGTAGTACTCGCTTCTACTGGACCCCCTTCACCCTCATGTTTACCATATTAGTTTTGAGTTTTTAAGACGTTCGTTCTGTTAGGTTGCGATTTTGAGACCTTTCGCCTCATTTTGTTGTCAATATTAAGACCTTTCGTGCCCTTTAGCTGTCGATTTGTTCATGGCGAGCGACAGCGAGCTTCTAATTTTAGAATTAATCGGCCATCGACCGGGACATTTTTCTTCCGAAAAATTTACAAATTTATCTTGAAAGGGCATCTAAGGGGGTGTTTTTCTAAGCTTGATGAAAGTCTAGCAAGGAAACTAAAAAATACATATAAATAAATATATAGACCAAAAACCAAGCACTACCCCCTTAAACAACATCTAAATCTCTTTGTAATATACGTCAATGTTTAATCCTGCACAGTAAAGCTAAAACACAAATATGCTGTGTTAAGCAGGCGTCACACCATGCCGACTTGAGCCAAGACTGACCACGACCTTGAGTCGTGGTCAGGAGTGCCGACCTTCGGCGGAGAGATTAAGGATGGGGGGGGGTGATTTTTGGACGGACTCAGTATGGAAGGCCACGCCACCTGACGGCGCCTGACGGCGACCTGACGGGGTAGAGCGGCGCCCATGCCGGACTGAATGTGAGTTTTAGGTCGCCGCTGGAGTGCCGATCTGCGGCGTAGTGCGTCAACAACGACCCGACGAACGGCGTCGACAGGAGTTAGGGCGGCGTCAATATGCATTACTGTGCCGATGAGCGGCGACCCCTTCATTATGGACGGTGATCCCGGCCCGCATGACCCCGAACGACGGTGACCGAACTCAAGGTGGGTATATAAAAGCTACACCAAAGGGTGGGCCTCATCAGTATACCTTCAGCCACCGTAACGGGAGGGGGTCCCCGCATGGCGGCGTATAACGGGGACCCCGGTATGTTTTTACGCCGCTTGGAGGGGATGGCCGCCAACCATCGCCGCCTATGACGCCGTTTGACGGCGATCACCCCCTCGGGATTACATAATCCAGGACCGTTAGGGCATCGTTGGGTCGCCGCAAGCCGCCGCTGATCCCCGCAGGTTGTTATGGTGACGCCGCCTGACGCAGACCTCATTTATGGTGCCGTGTGCCGTCGCACTGACGCCTACCGTTTCCCGTCAAGCGTCGTCAATCGCCGTCAAGCGCCGCCAAGCGCCGTCACACGCCATCAGCCTCCAGTCCCCTTCCCGTCTCATTTTTTTTACCTCACTCCACGCCGACTTGATTTCAAATGTTACGCTTGTAGAACTTTTGAGGAGGTATGGGAAGACCAATCCCGACCTGTTTGTTAGGTTGGCGACGGCCCATGATGCGCGGCGACGTAGACAAAGACTGTCCACGACCCTTAGGTCGCGGACAAGGCCTAAAATCGGCTAGGTGTGACGGGTGCTTTAGGCTGAGCATGAGGGAGAAGGGGAGCCAGCCAAATGTGTAAATGTGACAAAATATGAGAATAGGATAATGAACACGAAATTAATTAATCTCCTTTACTGCTGGAAGTCAGATTAAAAAGCAATTATCTCTCTGTTCAGCCTGTCAGGATTGCCGAGAAACCAAAGTGTCGCTTTTTACAATATCAACTTTCATGATAACTTTGTAACTAACAAAGTGTCACTTTTTACAATATCAACTTTCATATCTTTGTAACTATTTTTTTTTTTTTTTTTTTTTTTTTAAAGTCTTAGTTTACAGGTACCTTATATTTTTATAAATGACATACGAACATTATTAAATGACCTTTCAAAAACTCAATTAGCATAATGACACTAATTATAAAAAACACGTCATATTAGTGAGTGAGTGTTGTGGTGAAGGGGAGATTTCCAATTGAGGGTGATATTTTTTTACCCTTTCTCCCTCATGTTTAGCCCCATTGTTTTTGATATTCTAAGACGTTTGCCCCATTAGTTTGTCGATTTTAAGAACTTTCGCCCCATTTCTGTCAATTTTAAAACCATTCGTTGCATGTAGGTGACGATGTTTCCCTGGCGAGCGATAGCGACCCTGTAATTTAAGAAGGTGAGACACATTTCTACCGAAAAATTTACAAATTTATTTTGAAAGGTGGTCAATGGGGTGTAATTTTAAGCTTGATGGAGGTCTAGGGAACAAACTAAAAACCTCCCCTTAAAAAAAAATGATTAATATGCGTTCATTATCCTTTTGTCAACAATATAAATTAACTAATAATATAGTGTGTTTTTCCCCTCTATTTAATTACTAACAACTGTCCCCTAATAACAACTGTCCCCTAATAACAACTGTCCCCTAATAACAACTGTCCCCTAATAACAACTGTCCCCTAATAACAACTGTCCCCTAATAACAACTGTCCCCTAATAACAACTGTCCCCTAATAACAACTGTCCCCTAATAACATTTCCTAACCTGCCACGGACATTTATCCCAGGGCAGTTTTCCATTTCCATTTTCCCTTACCCACTCTAAACTACTGCTTGGACACTTGACCATCAGTGTTTTGAAGGGCAAGCAGCCTTGAAGGGTCGCTGGACCTGTTTTTGCTTGATTTCCTTTGTACTCCTTTGTACATATTTTTTTTTTTTTTTGTCTATGTGGATGAAGGAGACAAATGGCAAAACTGCCTGTAATGAGTGCCTCCCCCAAGGTTGAAAGATAAGAGGGCCAAAATCAAAGAACAGTCGAGCCAAAATGCCTGGACACACGGAGTTTGAAGCAATTTAAGTCATAGGATGAGGGAAAGATGGATTCAGGGAGAGACTTCCAGACCTCAGCTGTTGAATAGAAGAAAGATTGGGAGTAACGTTTCACTTTTGAGTTGGAGATTTGCACAGAGTAGGGGTGGGATTGTGTTGCAAGACAGGTACTACGTATCCTACGTAAAGGAGGTGGTATACACTAAGAGAGCTCTGAGGAACACTGATTATTGTAGTACCGGTAGCGATAGAATAACGAGATAGATGCAACATTGCGGCGAAGATAGAGAGAGAGATTGCAGAGAGTTGGTGAGTGGACGGGAGTTAATGATAGGAAAGGCTTTCCTTGCTACTTTGTCTAGAAGTGCTGTCTGACGAGAGGGTGGTTGCTTTTATGGACCCCCTTCTCCCTCGTGTTAACCCCGTTAGTTTTTGAGATTTTAAGACGTTCGGCCCATTAGTTTGGCAATCTTAGCACCTTTCGCCCCATTTCGTTGTCAAATTTAAGACCTTTCGTGTCATTTAGGTGTCGATGTTTTCCTGGCGAGCGATAGCGAGCCTGTAATTTTAAGATTAACCACCCTTCGGCCGGAACATTTTCCTACCGAAAAATGTAAAACATTATCTTGAAGGGGGGTCTAGGGGGTGTTATTTGTATAGCTTGATGGAGGTCTAGGAAGTAAACTAACAAATTAATTTATAAAAATTAATATATAAATAGCCCAAATAATAACCACTACCCCCTTAATGTTGCAGATCAGATTAAAAAACAATTATCTCGCTGTTCAGCCCGTCAGGATTTACCCCCCAAAATCGGATTTTTGCTATTTTTGCTATCATGAATACTTTGCAACTCGAAAATATGCCTGTCATTATTTTATTCACTTTATAAATAACCTGACATTGTCAAAGGGATGATAGTTATAGATAGATGAATCGCCGAGATAAATAATCCAATAATTCATAGATAAATGAATGAGTGAGATAATTATGGCAATCATTTATATGAATGCATTTTTCCTATATGAATGAAGGAGACAAAAGGCAAAGCTGCCTATAACAAGTGTCTCCGCCAAAGTTGAAAGAGCGACAGAGAGCCAAAATCAAGGTACGTTACAGTCAAAATGTCTGGAGACACGGAGCTTGAAGCAGTTTCAGTCATATGATGAGGGGAGGACAGATGGAGGGAGCGATTTATAGACAGATAAATTAATGAATTAGATAAATATTCCAATGATGTATAGATAGATGAATGAGTGAGATAATTATTCCAATAATATATAGATCTCTGAATGAGTGAGATATATATTCCAATAATTTATAGATAGATGAATGATATAAAAATTCCAAATATATGTATTATGAGTGAGATTAATTATAGATATATGAATGAGTGAGATAAATATTCCAATAATTTATAGACAGATATATCAAAGTTATAACTATTCCAAAAAGTTAGTAATTAGTTAGCCTCCCATTGTTGACTGTAGTTTGATTGTTCGGGTTCGGGTGTTTGTCAATTATATACTATATGGTCGGGTTATGTAAATTTTATTGTAGCCGTTAATGAAAGGATGGAAATGGGTTGGAATTCCATACATTCATATTATCACCAACCCACATATCAGATTATTCTCTAAATTGTCGCACGGCAAAACAATTAACCCCTCAAACGGACGACTAGGTATTTACTGTATTAAGGGGGTAAGTGTTAGTTATTGGTCTATTTATCTATCAATTTATTAATTTATATATATATTTATTTATTTATTTATTTATTTATGTATTTATTCATTATTATAATTTTTTTCTTCCCTAGATCTCCATCAAGCTTTAAAAAAAAAAAAAAAAAAAAAAAAAAAAAAAAAAAAAAATGCCTTTCGAGATAAATTTGTACATTTTTCGGTAGAAAAATGTGTGGGTCGAAGGCCAGTTCCTACAAACTGACAGGCTCACTATCGCTCGCCCGAAAAAAAACGACACCTAAATGGCCCACATAGTCTTAATATTGACAAAAAGCTGGGGTAAAAAGATCTTAAAATAGACAAACTAATGGGACGAACGGCTTAAAATGTCAAAAATGATGGAGCTAAAAGAGGGAGAAGGGGGGTCTAGAAAAAAACTATACCTCCGCCTTAATGCCACCACTGCCAGACGATTATGGTCAGCTTAGGAAACACGTCTATTAATAATGAAAGGATAACACTATTAAAGATGACACTCAGATTACACTATGCCTCCTTTACCTAACTATCGATGGACCAAGATAAAGCAGGTATCACACGAGCGCCTTTTCCCCTCAACATTTATCCGCAACACTGGTCTGGCAGCTTATGAGGTCAACATATATAATATTTCTGACACCTAAATTTATCAATCATAAGTCTAGTTTCCGATACCGGTGTAAAATATTCAAGAAATGTTGCCAGAAAAATGTTGATCATCGAATGTTGACTATAAAAGCTCTCATGTGGTACCGGCTTACGGGCTATTTTGGCTTAATTTCTTCAAGTCTGGGGTACTGTACTCTGTTCCAAACAAGTAGGCCAAAACCCTTTAACACTAACCTCAATGACTCACAAGCGACTATACTAATCGCGCATTATATCCACAAATTGGGAAGGGTCAGCCTAACAATAGGTGCGGAAATACACAGCTCATTTGCCCTAGCCCTTTTTTAATTACAGAACATAGGGTTCACGATACCTGGCCTACCTAGTAGCAATTTAGCCTAATATACTATATATATATATATATATATATATATATATATATATATATGTTGGTAAAGCCAGTAATAAATTGTCTTTAATAAATACGAGGTTGAAAGAAATGGCAATTTCTGCGTTGGAAATTTTATTATTCAAAGTTTCCAGGTCTCTGATGAGTTTTCGCTGGGTGGCAGGAAGTAGATGAAGGAGATGAGCAAAATTCATGGTGGTACAGGGTTACATTAAAGTACATGAAGATACAGGATATACGACGCGTTTCACTGGACAACCAGCATTATCAAGTAAGGAAGGAATGATATAAAAGAAATCAGAAAATCAGAATAATAGTGTAGAAAAATTAGAGTTGTCAGTGGACAGTGAAGAATAAGGTCGAAAAAAAGAAACTAGTAGGAGTGTAACAGATAGTGGGCTATCCACTTTGCTAATTTTTTAGTATATTATATTTATTCAAATTGTTTGCAACCTCCTTCGAGCAACAACACGCCACTAGCTTTAATTACCTTTAAATTATGATTCAGGCAAGGACTACACATTCACTTTGCTATTCTAGGTTCTTTCCGGTTATGCTGATTCACCTGTCTGGGGTCCACCGTAGTGGGCCCCAGGCAAGAGTATCAGCAATCCCGATCAGCGGCAATGTATTTCACATATGAACAATGGTTATGCAGGTTGTTTTGTCACTCCACCCGTCATGTCACCCCCATCACTCATCAACCCAAGGTGGTTCCTCCCAGCAAGCTTATTGCCATCACAGCAACACACCTGATTGGAAGAATAGTTGACAAAAGTCTGGGCCCCTAGCAGTGCACCAGCTGGGGAGCAACGCCACAGGCTTTGTCGAATTGTGGTACTGTGTGATTGTCGTAAAGAGGCACTGAGGGATTCAGCCCAAGGTCGGTGCTACCTTGGGGGTTTCGATACTGGCTCTCTGTTGGTATTGTCATGGGACTACAGGCGGAGGTACTGGGTGCTCGACCATACTCCTTACCTGCAGAGCCCCTGGGTGAGTCATAAGTCGGTGTTGCTATATCCATGGGTTATGCAATCAGTCCATCTTGTAAGTAAGTTAGGTGCATCGCCATCCGTGCTTCCTCCCGACCACACTGCAGGTTCCATCTCTGGTTATACCCGGTGCCTCTAAGTCACACAACAGGCATAGCCCAGAGATAGTCCAATCCAGTAATGGTCGGAAATTCAGCTGGGTCTGATGTTGTGGGCCCCAGATGGGATCTCTATCAATCAAGTAAAAAGGGGTTCTGGTATGGCCACTTCTAGATTTGATCTCGTTGAGGGAAACCAGGAGTGATGTCTCCTTATCGGATCGTTAAGGAATTCAAGATTTACATCAAGTAATGTTCTGACCTTATTCCACAGCTTAGATGCTCTCTCATGTAGCTTGATGTTTATGGCCTTTACTGAGGACTCTCTGTGTATTTCTTCTGTATTCATTGCAAAGGGGTATTTGGAATCATTGTTTGCCCATCTAAGTGCTTTATTTTGGATCCTTTGTATTTTTTGCATTTGTGTCCTACTTAGAATATTAAGGGGTATAGTGGGGAATAATATTGTTGGTAAGACAAATGTTTTAACTAAGTGAACTTTGATATTGATTGGTAGGTTATTGAAGACATTTAGTTCTTGTAGAGCCAAGTTGCCTTTGATAGTAAGTGAGTTCACATGATGACAGTAGCCGCTACCGGTGATATTTAATCCCAATATTTTTCCTCTTGTTTTATATTCCATTAAATCCCCATTTACAATGATGTCTTGATTCTTTTTGGTTGCCAGTGGGATTATTGTGAATTTTGTTTGGTTTGTCTTAATTTTCCATTTTCTTTCGAAATGGTTGATTTTTTCAATTTCTTGTCCCACAAGTGTGACCATTAATATCCTTGATTTTCCCCCGTAAGTTATTATTTGAGTGATGTCATCTGCGTAACTAATATTGTGGCAGTAGGCGGCTGGCTGTGGCATGTCACTAGTATTTATCAAATAAAGTTTTGGAGATAGTATGCCCCCTTGAGGTACACCGCTTTTAACTTCAATTATGGGTCCTGTATAGTTCTTGATTCTGATTTTGACAGTTCTATCAGTTAGATAATCGCAAAGCACTCTCTCCAATACGTCGGGAAGACCCAAGTGTAGAATCTTATATGTTAACCCATTGTGCCAAACCTTATCGAATGCCTTGGATACATCTCTAAGGACTGGGCAGCATTGTTTTTTGTGGGACTTTGCTTGAGCGATTATTTCGCATGTTACGGCCAGTGCAGTGTTAGTTCCCCTTCCGTCCCTAAAGCCGTGAAAATTGTTGGGTAAGATATTGTTGACTTCTAGGTGATGATTCAGTCTTTTGTTAATGGCTCTCTCCAGCAGCTTTCCGGGAACTTCGAGTAGGGTGATAGGTCTGTAGTTTTCAGGATTCAGAGGGGACTTATTACCTTTGGGGATAAGTGTTAGTATTCCAGATTTGAACCTATCTGGGAAATATCCCATGGATAATGTGAGGTTAAATATGTCAATAAGGTATATTAATGCTGATTCTGGGAGGTTGGTGAGGGTATCCTTGTTAATTCCACTCTCACCAGGGGCGGTACCTTTCATGTTTTTGATGAATTCTTTTATCTCGTTTAAGGTGACTCTTCTTGTGACTGGGTTGTCTCCCGAGAGTCTTCTCATGTCGGGGTGAAGAAATGGAAGCGTCCTGTGCATGTTTGGTTCTAAGAATCGTCTGACTAGTTCTTCATTTTCCTCATCGAATTCCTCATTCTCCTCCTCACTGATCCTAAAGTTCCTCTCCCATATTCTCCTGAACACTGCTTCCTTGGTTTTGTTATCATAAATTTTTGTATTATTGTTGTTATCAACGATGTAGGAGGGTAGCTCATTAGCTGTCCCTTTCATCTGTTTGATGTTATTCCAGAATTTGTTTGGGTCGTGATGGTTATCTATTAAGAATTGTGCTCTTTTTCGAAGAAGGTTGTTGTTGTTAATTCTACATTGCTCTATTATCTGTTGTTGGATTCTTCTGTAGATCCTATATGATGCTAGGTTCCATCCATGTCTTTCGCTGTAGTTATACAATGCTTTAAATCTAATTTGTAATATATGTATCTCTCTTGTGATTAGGGTTTTCTTAACTATTCTGTTTTTGGACTTAGGAATTGAATCGTTGAGTCCTTTCTCTACTACTTTATACCAATTGTCAAGCTTTGCATCTACCATTTCGGCACCCTCAAATTCATCATAATTTTCATCTTGTGATAGGTTGTTGTGGACGGTTTCTGTAAATTTCTCCCAGTTCGCCTGTCTGTAAATGAATCTAGAAGGAGTAGGTTCACTTATGGCATGTGCAGTTATAGTGATTATTATTGGTAGATGGTCCGAGGATGTGATGGGGCCTGGTTCAATTTTAATGTTATGAAAGGTCTTATTGTTGCTAATAATTATGTCGGGTGTTGTGCTAGATCTGTAAGTTAGATATGTTGGGAAGTTAGGACCGAAATGAACTAAATTATTTAATTGGTTGAATCTCTGAAGGCCTCTGCCTACCTGATTATCAGTGTTATGCCCTAAGAATCTATGTTTGGCATTTAAATCGCCCATTATGTATAGAGGTTCGTAATTATTCAAAAGTTTATGAAAGTCGGGAAATGGCAAATATGGTCTTCTATTAGGTAGGTATGTAGTTGCAATATTGATTGGTCCTATAGTTGTTTGTATTTTGATGTGGATGATATCCGTCAAGTAATCATCAATCTGTCTGTGTTGGATATTGTTTCTGACGAGAATCGCACTGCCATTATTAGCCTCTTCGGACGTATTGATCTTGTATGTATTGAATCCGTGCATCTTGATTGAGTTTCCTTCCCTGATTCCGTGACTGTTTAAAATAATTACGTCTGGGTTTAAATTTTTATAAATAGTAGTTAATTCTTCGTTTCGTGTGGCCCAGTGAAGTACGTTATGTTGTATGATCTTCAAAGTTTGAGAGACCATTGTATTATGGGTCCTGTCTCCTTCTCAATTCTCTGGGCGGAGGAGTTCTCTCATTTATGAGGCCATTTCTTATTTTTCCAAAATCATAATCATTAACCTTCCTCCAGCATTTCTTTAGTGTAATACGTCCATCATTGAGGTTAGCATAGATGTCATCAGGTGTGAGAGTACGATCAGTATAGGTCCACTTATATACTCCACTGCTAACTCCCTCCAATAGCTCTTGCAAGGTAATTTTCCCGAGCGGCCAGCCTTTTGAGGTCTTTGTGAGGAAAATTATTCCCAGCTTCTCTGCTGTGTACTTTTCTCGCCTCGCGTCACCTCCCATCAGAACCTCTCCTTCCTCCTCAATGGTGAGTGAATATTCATCCATCAGTCCATCTATGTCTGCCTCTAGAGACGTGATAGTTGAGATAGGTGATTGTTGTCGTTGTGGTTGAGCATGTTGTTGTTCAGATTGGGCCTGTGGTTGCTGCTGCGGTTGTTGCTGTTCTGTCTGAATTTGTATTGGTTGTTGTTCGGGTTGAGGCTGCAGCTGATGCTGCTGGTATGCGGACGTCACTCGCGGCATAGATCTGAAGGCTCCCAGTTCGAAAATTGTGTCAGAGGGTGGATTGGCTGGGGCTTTCATTGTTGGTAGATTATTAGCACTTAGTATGTTGTTTAGCTCTTTCTCGTAACTGCCTGGAACTCCAATGTTCATAAGGTGAGCATGAATCATGCACTGGAGAATCAAGGTGGGTGTGTCTTTTCCCACAGCGAGACTCAGTTGCGGAGTCATCTGGGGGTTGATGTTAGAGTTGCCTTGGGTGGCCCTACTATATGTCATACCCGTCGCATTGCTAACGGGCCTGACTATATTTGCCGATGTTATTGCAGAAGTAGATTTGCGTTTCTCCTTTGTAACTGTCTTCCTCATCTTGCATTTCATCTCCATAGTCCCATGGTTCTCTTTACAGTTAATGCATTTTTTATTGCTATTTTTACAGTCCCGCCAGGTGTGTCCTTCTTCAGAGCACATGGAGCATATCTTGAATGTCTTTGGTTGGGGGCATTGGTTTGTGTTATGATGTTCAATTTTGTAGCATCTCAAACACGTTTTTATCGGGATGAAAGTTTCCTGCTGAATCTGGGCCGGGTTGACCTTTAGGTTGTACATAAGCAACCCTGAGTTAGTGGCTTTAGTTGCGGTCTTGGCATTGTGGAAAGTAATTTTAATGATGTTGGAATGCAGGAACTTATAAACCTCTGAAATTTCATTCACAGTCCAGGCATTAGACTTCTCCATCTCCACTTTGATATTATCTGCATCATTGCAGTAGATAATGTCATCAACCCTGAACAGCAGTATGCTTCGCCTACATTTCAATTCTGGTGGTAAGATGGGCGTGAATCCATGTTCTGTAAGTTGTTGACAAGAACCAGGTAAAAATATTTTGTCAGCCTCGAGATCCGCAGTGGTGAGAACAACATATCCATCGTTAGTATCAATGATTTTGTTGGCATAGACATCATTACTGCTGAGTATCTCCAGCAGTTTCACCTTCGTTTTCTTATCTCGGGGAGTGCCATGTTTTATTTTCACTCTACCCATGTTTGTTGATTTTCATGCCAATAATGGATGACCAGTATAGAGATAGAAGTTGGAAAATTTAAGAGTTACGTTAATTTCCCTTAATCAACATGGGAGACAGACGACCAAATATGTCTAGGTAGCAAGGGTAAAATTAGGACCTCAGATAGTGTTGAAGAACAAGAATATATAAATTATTAAAAAAGAACACAATATCCCATGAGTTAAAACTTCTTAACAAATAAGAAGCCTTAAGGCAAGGATAAGGGAATAAGAATTTTACGTTAATATAGTCAAATTGCCAAATGCAAGACAAGGAAACTGGGGATGGGAAAACAAAGGATAATTACGTTAAAGTTAATTACAAAATTAAAATGAAATTTAAAAAACACCGAGGATGAACTATGAGAAGAAATTAAAAATTTAGTAAAAGAGGGACAATGAAGTTAAAAGGAGTGCAAGAAAAAGTTCCTGCCAGATCAAGTAAAAAACGTTCCAGCCAATCAGGAGTGTGCTGGCCTGCCAGAAGACTCTTCGTGATCCTGGGAACACGGGCAAGCTATTGCAACGCAAGAACCATGGAATTAAAAAAAGCTCCAATCCCCGCTGTCGTGACAAACAGAACGTAGTTGATAAAATGAAATTGAAATTTTGAAAATAAACACAATATCCAAGGAGTTAAAACTTCTTAATAAAATAAGAAGCCTTAAGGCAAGGATAAGGGAATAAGAAAAATTACGTTATTATGAAGTCAAACTACAAAAATGTAGGCAAAAAACAAGCTAAAATTAAGAAAGCAATAAATTTACGTTAAAGGATAGAGATAAAGGGAAATTTACGTTAATATTAGGTCAAACTACAAAATGCAGGACAAAAAACAAGCAAAAGTCAAGTGCAAGAAAAGTTACGTTAAATTTAAATACAAACTAGGAAGAAATGTTTAAAAACAAAATAAAATAAGGTGCAAAGTTAAAAAGCTCTCAGGCCACCCCACCGCCTAATCCCTGAACTGATTTCAGCTAAGATAAAACCTAATCCTAAGTGCCCTTGGTGTCACCCTACGGATGACACCTGTTAGCTAACCTGCCTAGCGCCTTGGGCTGCCAGCACCTCTTAACCACCAGCCTCTAAAGGCTGTCGAATGGTGTTTGGGTACCAGTGCCACTGGAGCGTCTAACCCCTAACAATACCCTGCTGGCAACTTTTCCTCCCTCAGCTCCTAATGAGCCCCCCTCATGGAACCACCCTGCGGTGGCCCTTCAGGGTTCGATTCGGTACTAAGAAGGCAGCGTCTACTGGGTGGGACGGGCAAGTATTAAAAAAAAGAAGGGTGCTGAAACCAGTCCAGGTAAAAAACGGCAGAGGCCAAAAAAGCAGACTCAAGAGTAAAATTCTGAGTCCAGCTAAAAATGACTAAATTGAAGAAAAATCTTCAAGGGTAAAAAAAGCAGAGTCCAGAAATGGCCCAAACTCCGTCAGTTAAAACACTTGGTGGCGAATGGATTTCCAGAGGGCTAGGGGAACGACTGTCCAGGACAAGCGAGTGGTTGGGTGGACATGCTTGGAGATTATTTCTTTTAAGACGGCCTCGTCATTTTTGTGTTCAGAGGACATGTAATTGCGGTAGAAGATCTTAATTTCATTGGGGGGGGTCAATGTTGGGAGGGCTTTGGGTGTACCATTTTTCAAGCCCTCCCAACATTGACCCCCCCCCCCCAATGAAATTAAGATCTTCTACCGCAATTACATGTCCTCTGAACACAAAAATGACGAGGCCGTCTTAAAAGAAATAATCTCCAAGCATGTCCACCCAACCAACCCGGAAAACAAAATCAAATTAATAATTTATTACAAATCCCCCAAGACCTCCAACCTCGTTCTCCGCAACAAACCAGCCTCCACCAAGATAAAGAGCCCGATGACCGACGATCACGTCATTTACCAACATACCTGTAATTATGAGGACTGTGGACATCATTCCTATATTGGTATGACGCAGACTCGTCTTTCACGTCGGTTAACTCTTCACCTTCAGGCTGGAGCCATCAAAGACCACTATCTCACCCCTAACCACCCTCACCTCACACGCAACGAGTTAGAGAAACATACCACCATACTCGATAAAGAAAGTGACCCAAGGAGATTACCTATACTCGAAGCTTTATATATCCAAGCCTTACATCCCAACATCAACAACCAAACTCTGGACCTTCAGATCCTTCCTTCTGCCAAAAGGCACTACCCTACAGGACCTAACACCCCTCCTCGCCCCCCGGTGCCCTTGACGCAGCCCCCCGCGCTACCTCCTTCAGCTTCGTCTTCTGCAGGCGCCACACAACTTAGGCCACGCCCCTCGACACGCAGCCAATCAGCTTCGACCCCACCTATCGACCACCATCCCGCATCCAGTGCGCATGCGTGAAGCGGTTACCCCCTTTCTCTCTCCTAGTTTACCCTTCCACCAATGCAGACTTTTGCCCCCTGTTTTCCGCCTCCTCTGATCCTCCACCCTCTTTATATACCCTTCCTGTTTACCTTTTATATCATTCCTTCCTTACTTGATAATGCTGGTTGTCCAGTGAAACGCGTCGTATATCCTGTATCTTCATGTACTTTAATGTAACCCTGTACCACCATGAATTTTGCTCATCTCCTTCATCTACTTCCTGCCACCCAGCGAAAACTCATCAGAGACCTGGAAACTTTGAATAATAAAATGTCCAACGCAGAAATTTGCCATTTTCTTTCAACCTCGTATGTATTAAAGAATATATATATATATATATATATATATATATATATATATATATTATATATACAGGGTGTTTATAACAACACTGCCAGACCTCATCTGCTAATTAGTAAATACAATAACGAAGACGATTATCTAAGGACAAAATGCAAAATAAATACCATTAATGATTTAAACCGCATAGAGTAAAAATAATTAGTGACACCCAGGTATGAGCTATAATCCGAACACGGCTAGTGTCCCCCTCCCCCCCAAATAGCCTACCTCTTGCCTCCCATCCCAGTTCGAGTTTTTCTTCGAAGCTTTGGAGTCATAACGAATCTTCTTGTGTTCAATCATCTGCTCGGCCATGGTGCTATCTTCTTCTGTCATAGTGATTTTATTTACCTTATAATATCACATAAATATGGATTGTCGTTATTTAGGTGTGTCTCTGCCTTTGTTATTTTATACTCGTTAAGTCCAAGTGACGTAAATTGTTTGTTTTGGGTACCATTAGATGATTTTAAATATTCATTAGTGAACACCGTATACTTGTATGTCTACAGCTACGTAAAATCGTCAAACTTCAACCATAAAACTGATAGACATATTTCATTAGTACTCTGTGATAATAGTAACGTAATGAGGTATTTGTATTGAAACAGTAAATTGTGCAGGAACAATTTTGTCCCATTCAAACAGTTTCACTAACGATTAAATTACCTATAGCAGTGTTCGGATACCTGACCCAGACTTGAGATTCATTATTTTACCTCTTGGTCATCGTTACAAATGGTGCATATCTTTTTACGCTACTTGGATTATAATACTTAGCAGTTTTCTTCTAATTGCAAAATAACATGACCAATTCTATGTTACTTTGATTTTGTAATTATTCATATGTGATTAGGTCATTAGATAATATCTCCTCTTTACCTTTTTTACTTGGTAATCATTCATATTATGTATCATATGTTTTGTGCTGAGCTCAGAACCCTGTTTTGCTACATTTCTAAATAACCATTTATCTCCGTTACAATATATTTTTTGGTAAAAATAGAATAGAAATATGTGTATTATATATTTTTATCAATGTGGTCGTCATACTCTGGCAGTGTTGTTTTAAAACACCCTGTATATGTATATATATATATTATATATATATATATATATATATATATATATACAGTATATATTATATTATACTATATATAAAGAATATATATATATATATTATATATATATATATATATATATATATATATATAAAGTTATATATATAATATATATATATATATATATATATATAAACTGTCTTACGGTGAGGTACTGTAACCAGATAAACAACCATCTTATAATAACAACAATTCTTCCTACCGTATCCTAACTTTATCGCAGTGAGCGAAAAATACACACCCAGTCGTATCGAAAAACAAAACTCTTAAATTTTTTGGCTGAAGTGGTTAATTAGCATGATTAAAATGATTGAATTTCCATTAATGTAGTAAATCTGATAATTGCACTAATTGACTATGTTCAGAGCCGGCCTGCACTGATCGAAACATTATCAGTAATTTATGTTCATGCTAATTACAAAGCAGACAAAAATCCCTTCATTTACTGTAGAAGCAACCAGCCGCTTCAGAGATGGAGCTGCTTCGAGCCATGATTGATGCTTCACATGTCTCACTCCCCAGGCTGGAACAAGACCTCACGGGCTTCACCGTGTTGAGCGGTGGAATGTACAGGCTCTCAGCCTATGCCCGAGAGGGAGTAGTTGGAATATAGAAAAAAAAAAAAAAAAAAAAAAAAAAAAAAAAAAAAAAAAAAAAAAAATTAGCTTCTAATTACTTGATATATGTATGATAAGCTGGTCTCAATAAAATGCCTTCATTTACTGTACATTAGCTTCTAATTACTTGATATATGTATGATAAGCTGGTCTCAATAAAATGCAAATTGAATAATATCAATAAATTATAAAAACGTATGTGTGGGTAAATCTCGCTCTCTCTCTCTCTGCAGGTATGTATGTATATCTGTCTATTATTCTATCTATGTATCTATCTACCTGTCTGTCTATTTTTCTACGTCTCTCTCTCTCTCTCTCTCTCTCTCTCTCGGGCACAACAACAACCGTGCTCTGCTAATTCTGCCTATTCTTATTTTTTGGGTCGAGTTTCTTTACCATCTTGTTAACTTGTATGTATGAGGCTCTTAGGGTGATTGTGTGTGTGTGAGAGAGAGAGAGAGAGAGAGAGAGAGAGAGAGAGAGAGAGAGAGAGAGAGGAAACCATTTGCAAGCCCAGCACTCTTTTAGGTCATCAGTCTTACTTGCTCTCACTGTTTTTTTACTCTCTCTCTCTCTCTCTCTCTCTCTCTCTCTCTCTGCGCTATTGTTTTCATTAAATAATTCTTTTTGGGGGATTCGGCTAACTTTACTAGAATAAAGGCTGGACCACGTCGCTTGGATCGTAATGTAGGTGTGGTTTGTGTGGGTTAAGGGAGTTAGTTCGAGGCCAGTTAATTGCTGGAGTGGCGCCCTTTTTAAACTGAAATCAAATTGTCTAATCGTAACCAGAATAAAGTTAAAAGGACGTCACCGGTATGGAAGCGGTTAACCCCTTCACCACAATGACGTAATGTTCATCATACTCTGGTTACCATTAGAAAATTTTATTTAGTATATAATCTACCTTATGGACTCAAATGGGTAAATACGATCTCGATAAACTCTCTGAATAACATTAGTCATTCTGAAACTGCATAACATCGTCTAACTTTAGCCAGAAAGAAAGTTAAAGACGTCATGGAGCTGGACGGGTTAACGTCACAAACGAGGGTAAGGGGTGGTAACGTTTGTGGGAATGGTCGAGGAGATGGAGGAGATGGGAGGGGGGGGGGAGGCTTGGACCCCCTACCCCCTCATCTTTAGCCCCTACTAGGCTTAAGATTCTTTAAGACATTCTCGTCAAACGTTTGGTGATTTTCAGACTTTTCGCCTCATTGTTTGGCGACATTAATCTCGTGTCATGTACTGCAAGTGTCGATTTTTTCCTGGCGTTCCTAGCGAGCAATAGAGAGCCTCCAATTTTAACCGGCCGGGACATTTTTCTAGCGAAAAATGTACAAATATATCTAGAAGAGGGATCTTGGGGATGTTTATTTAAGCTTGATGGAGGTCTAGGGAGGAAACTAAAAATATAATAATTACATAATTAATCGACCAATAAATTCCCCCTCCCTCCTTTACTTAAAGAGATGGGGAATTAAGGAAGGAGAGAGAGGGAAGGAGGAGGTGGACGAGGGAGAATTATACGATCTACAGTAGGTGGAGGAAACTTGACTAACTCAGGAGATAAAGAAATATGTGCGCCGTAATGATTACATATATATATATATATATATATATATATATATATATATATATATATATATATATACTCCTAAGTAATGTAGAGGGTAGGTTATTATAATTAACATCTGACGAGAGTGTCTTGAGGAAAGGTGAATTCATTTGAAAAGAACACTCGAAAAATGAAAAAAAGTCAAATATGTAGGCTGCATATTGAAGTAGACTGAAGTAAACTAAAATAACAAGGAAAGAATACTAAATCTGAACTGTAAAGAAACTAACACAAATTTGTAGATAAATAAAAAATACATCGAAGAGGGAGAGAGACAGAGAAAGAGAGAGAGCCGGGAAGACTAAATTAATTGAAAGAGCTAACTGAGAAATAATGTAAATTGGAGGAGATTAGGCGGGAATTAATTCAAATTGAAAGCGATTAAAGGAGTGTAAAAGTTAGCTAAGGCCAAGAGGAAAGAGAGAGAGAGAGAGAGAGAGAGAGAGAGAGAGAGAGAGACAGAGAGTTCCATGCTATTGAATAGAACTAGGGATAATTATTTTTAGAGAAGATTAGGGAAGTTTTATCTATCTATCTACTATCTATCTATCTATCTATATATATGAAATAACGAAGAAAGAGGATGGAACACAACACCACCAAGAGCTAACATTACCACCCTTGCCACCACACCACCGAGGAAAGAAGACACAAGCGCCACACCACCAGAGTGCACCCGAGTCACCTCCATCACACCCGCACTTCCCGCAACACTAGGAAAGAACATCATCGTCACCATCAGCAATCCTGGCAGCGACAGAACCAAGAAGGACCGAAAGGAAGGCAAGGTAAGCAAGACTTTGCATAAGTCCTATACCACCACGCGCCCTTCTTGCTCCAAGCTGCACCACCGCCGTGACAAGAAAACTCAGAGGGGGCTACCCCAGCCGCCCCAGGCCCTCCTCCCAGCACATCCGCCCCTCTAACACCGAGAAGAAGCACCGGGAGAAACGCCACCATCACTAAGACTATGACAGAACGGAACAGGGACCAGTACAGTTGGAAAGCTCTTAAAATATACTTCCACTGGAAGGTTTTTGAGAGCTGGAAGATTTGGCTATATTCTGTAAGGATAACTAAGGCACTGCCGAAGATCTTTACATCTTGGTTTTACGGAATTTGTGTTGAATCACCATGGTGGCACCTCAACATCAATTCCTCGCCTTGATCACCAGGAATTACTGTCGCTAGAGAAAGCTGTACTGACGTGCGCTCTAGTGGTAGTAAACCTAAACCCAATAAGGCTTGTTAGAAGTTAATGCACTGGCAATAGACTTCTCTCTAAGTCAGGGCTCGCGAGATACAGTAGCACTGGCATAACGGCACCTTGCATAGAGTTCTTACGATACACTGACCTAGGCACTGGCGACAAGGCCACGTATTCGTAAAAGGCCCAAATATAAACCCATCCAAAGTCTCTTGAAAATTCTTATAAGGTTCAGGACAGTTAAGTGAATTTGGAGAGCACTGGCATCCCAACCCTCTTACGTTAGTCCGATGATACGATATGTATAGCACTGGCAGAACAGACTCATATTCATTTAAGACCCCAAACCCAAGAGTACTGTAAAGGTTCTTAATTAACAACTCTTATAAAGGTCAGGATAGTTGAGAGAGATTGTATAACACTGGTATAACTTCTCCTCACGTTAATCCGATGATATGGTATGTATAACACTGGTAGAACGTAACATATTCATTTAAGACCCCAAACCCAAGAGTTCTACAACATCTTCCATCCTGCTGTCATCACCACACGACAGGACCACCACCACCTCCCAAGAACCTCGTCGAAAGTGCCACGGAAGTGCAACTCACCGGAAGTGCATAGTGTCATCCCCCTGGAACTTATTGTGGATCCTCGATCGTGCTAGGAAATTGTGTATATACCTATCCGTGTCTGAATGTAACTCTGTATAAACATTATAGTTATGTTGAATAAGATAATCTATGTTTGTACTCTGTATTATATTTATCCTCTATTACCTTTGTGCATGTGTTCATGTGGTTTAAATTTCTCCAGTCGAGTAAGAACCTACCTAAATAGTCCAGTTAACCCCAGCAAAAATCTGGCATAACAATATATATATCAGGGTTGGAAAAAGATCGGTTTTTTTAATAAAATACAAATAATTGAAAATTATTAAATTAAAATAGGATTTTGTTTTGATTAAAATCGATGTGTTCGATTGTTTTACACAAACTTCCATTTCGCGCTTGTAAGTATATAAACTCCTACATTTTAAAGGCTATTACTTTGATTACCTGTATATAACAATTACATAAAAGTAATTTAAGGAGAAAAGATAATAAATTTCCTATGAAAGAACACTTTTCAAAGTACGGTAACTAATAGCTAAGTGGGATCAATATAGCCTCGTGAGATAATATATATGTATTTAGGTAATACTTGTGATATCATCAAGATTATAGTCTATACAGAGAAACAAACAGTTTGGGGAAGACAGAAAGAAGACAGCAAGAAGGGTAAAACACAGGAAGAAGACA
The DNA here is from genome assembly GCA_037953745.1 of Lithodes maja. Lineage (NCBI taxonomy): Eukaryota > Metazoa > Arthropoda > Malacostraca > Decapoda > Lithodidae > Lithodes > Lithodes maja. The sequence goes on along the minus strand of JBAKBP010012602.1, from coordinate 31,016 downwards.
GAGATAAGACAGAAAGGCAGTTAATAAAATACTGTAAAGTGGGAAGGAAGGGGGGGAGGGGGATGGTTGGCAGACATAGGAGGCGTGTGGAAACTGCCAGAAATGGCCCAATAAAATGGTTAATGGATGTGTGTGTGTGTGTGTGTGTGTGTGTGTGTGTGTGTGTGTGTGTGAGTATGTGGGTAGGTCTATGTGTGTAGATGTAGGTGTGTGTGTGTGTGGGTAGGTCTATGTGTGTGTGTGTGTAGTGTGTGTGTGTGGGTGTGGGTGTGTAGCTGTGTGTTTCTTGAAAGAGGAGTGGGGGAGGGGTAGGTGTTTGAGGGGGGGGGGGGGGGGGGGAGTTTAGGGCAATAGGAACGTTCAATCTGTAGACAAGTTTGCCAGATGTCACCAGATTCGCCAATTATCGTAATAAAATGTGAACAAGACTAAGAAGGGTGTCAGGTTCTAAATTATTTGTATTTAAAATAAGAGAGCAGGAAATAATATTGTGTTGTGAAATAAATCCATTACAAAATGGTAAATACTGCAAAGCGATATAGTAAGTATTAGCAATGTTCACATTTTATTATTTTATTCGTGATAAATTGAAACATCTGGTGACATCTGGCAAGTGTGTCCACATATTGAACGCTCCTATTGATTGTAAGGGTGAATCCTCTTTATTTGTTTATTTTTTTTTTTTTTTTAGTCCACGAGTAGTCTATGATATTTGAGTGATTATATCCCCACAAACAGGTATATCCTTTGTAGAAAACGGATAACCAGTGATAGCTGTCGGTGTACATGAAATATATCCTATGGTTTTCCTGTCTATTGCTCTCTCTCTCTCTCTCTCTCTCTCTCTCTCTCTCTCTCTCTCCTCTCTCTCTCTCTCTCTCTCTCTCTCTCTCTCTCTCACTTCAAATACCTAGACTTCATATCATTGTCATAGTGCAAGTACAGTAATAAGATCAAGATTCAGAAGATAATTTGATATGTAGGATATGATAATAAATGCCTTGCCCCCTCTATGACCTGACCCAGGTCAATTGACACCCACACGCAAAGTTTCAGCTCCCCAGGTCCAAAACTGCGGCCGCCTATTAAGAACACACACATACACACATACAGACAATCGAAAATATTATATAGATGTGTGTGAGGTGTTTGTGTGTACGGTATCTAGCTACGTGATCACGAGTCGGAGCGGGTGGTGGTGGATGGGATATAATTCCAAATGAAGCTATTACTTTTAAGCTCCTCGGTGGTCTAGTTGGTTAGGTGCTGAAGTGCTGCACTACTGGCCTGGGTTCGAACCCTCGCTGGGGCATGACACAAAATATTAATATATGAAATACAATATATCTTGTTGTATTCTCTATCTCTCATTCGTTCTACTCTAACATTTTCTCTCTTTTACTTAAGTTTTTGTTGTTGTTGTTGTTCCCCAGGCTGTCTGACCGAACAGCCCCAAAGTCCCAAGCAAGGCCAAGGCCATAACCAAGCGCCCCCACAGAACCCTCCGAGCTTTACCACTAAGAAAGCCCAGGTGACCGAAGCCGCTCCCAGTTGAGGGGCTGAGGAGGGTGCGGAAAAGCCCGGGACACCGAATCCCCACCAAGGGCCCTGTGCCCCTTAACAATTATGAAGGGAAAGTTGAGAAGCAAGGGAAAAATGTGACGCTCTAGCTCCCAGTCTGCCAACCTCTATGTTGGCAGTAGAGAGGTCAATCCACGGAAGAGATGCCACCACTTGATATCTAGGATATATATATATATATTTTTTGTTTTTCTATGTGATTGAGGGAGGCAAAAGGCATAACTGCCTATAGCGTGTGCCTCCCCCATAGTTGAAAGAGTGACAGGGCCAAAATCAAGGGACGTTCGAGCCAAAATGCCTGGACACACGGAGTTTGAAGCAATTTAAGTCATAGGAAGCAGGAAAAACTGATTCTGGGAGAGAGTTCCAGAGCTCACCTGTTGAGTAGAAGAAAGTTTGAGAGTAACATTTCACTCTTGGGTTGGAGTTACACAGAGTAGGGGTGGGATTGAGTTGCAAGACGGGTACCACGTGCCCTACGTAAAGGAGGTGGTATGCACTGGGATAGCTCTGAGGAACACTGATTATTATAGTAGCGATAGAATAGCGAAAGAGATGCAACATTGCGGCGGAGAGAGAGAGATTGCAGAGAGTTGGTGAGTGGACGGGAGTTAATGATACGAAAGGCCTTCCTTTCAACCTTGTCTAGGAGAGCGGTGTGAGAGGAACCTCCCCACACATGTGAACAATACTCAATACAAGGGCGCACTATGCCCCTGTACAGAGCAAGAAGCTGTGCAGGGGAAAAGAACCCCCTAAGGCGGTTGAGCACACCCAGCGTCTGGGAAGCTGCCTTAGCTAGACTGGTAATATGGTCCTTCCAAATGAGAGCAGAAGAAAAAGAGACACCAAGAATATTGAGAGAAGATGAAGGGTTGATTTTTGTATTGTTGAAGAATAAGGGATAGTCCGCTGGGAGATCCTGACGGGTAGATAGATGGAGAAATTGGGTTTTGGAAGCATTAAAGTTAACAAGGTTTTCTCTGCCCCAATTGGAAATAGTATTTAGATCAGAATTTAAGAGTTGTATGGCTTCATTACGTTTGTCGTTGAGGGATTGCTGGCTGGGGCGTTCTGAAAAAGTAATGGAGTAGTGTAAGGTTGAGTCGTCTGCGTCTGAATGGATGGGAATTAAGGTACAGTTAAGGAGATCATTTATAAAAATTAGAAAGAGAATAGGAGATAGGACAGAGCCCTGAGGAACACCGGAGTTTATAGGGTGAGGAAGTGAACAATGGCCGTCCACAACCGCGGCTATGGAACAGCCGGAAAGGAAATTAGAGACAAAGGCACAGATGGAGGGATAGAAACCGAAGGAGGGTAGTTTAGAAATTAAAGATTTATGCCAGACTCTATCGAAGGCTTTCGATATGTCTAGTGCAATAGAAAAAGTCTCACCGAAGTCCCGAAAGGAGGATGACCAAGAGTTAGTAAGATATGAAAGAAGATCACCAGTAGAGCGACCCTTAACCCGGGAGCTGCGGGAAGACTCTTAAGAGTTCCCCCGGCGGACTGCGGGAAGACTCTCTGGAGTAAGTAAAACTAAAAATCAACTTTTTACATCGAAAAAAAAATATTTTTTTTATTTTTATTTTTGTATTTTTTTATTTTTGTTTGGCCCCTGGGCCATGCAAAATCTCAGTCCTCTACCTCCCCTCCTTCCCCACTTTCCTCCTATTCCTCAGTTATCACCTATTTTCCCTATTATTCCCTTATTCTGAGGTATATTTTCGTGCTAACATTAGCGAGTTGCAAGCAGGGTGTTGTCATCACTGATGGCCATCGAGTGCAAGAGAGAGAGAGAGAGTATCGATCGACTGTGTCGCAGTGGCCTTGGGGAAAATTGGCGGGAAGCTAGCTTGCCTCACCCATACATTATACAACTCGTGGGCTATATCTCCGATTTTGACCATCCAAACGCTGTTTTCACTCGTTTTATTGTTGTTTCAGGTTAATACCTTTATAATCAACCCATAATAGGCGCATATGGATAATTATTAATGCTATTAATGGTACAATGAATATTTTAGTGACGAAAAACCTCAAATACGTCAGCACAGGGGGACGTTTTCATTTACCCCCGTGCGCACTTCAGAGGTTAAGGAAGCCATACTGGCGATCTGAGAGCAGATTATGAGAAGAGAAATGCTTAAGAAATTTGGAAGCAAGAATAGTTTCAAAAACTTTAGAAAGACAAGAAATGAGAGCAATTGGACGATAGTTGGAGGGTTGAGAGCTGTCACCCTTCTTTGGGACAGGTTGAATGTGAGCAAACTTCCAGCATGAAGGGAAGACGTTAGAGGATAGACAGAGACAAAAGAGTTTGCCTAGGCAGGGAGTCAGCACGGAAGCACAGTTTTTGAGAACAACAGGAGGAACACCGTCCGGACCGTACGCCTTATTAGTGTTAAGCCCAGAGAGGGTAGAAAGTACATCTTTTGAAGAGATTAGGATATTAGGCATAAGTAAGAGAGAGGAGGGCGGAGAGGGAGGAATAGCACCGGAATCATCCAAGGTGGAGTTTCTAGCAAAAGTTTGAGCGAAGAGTTTAGCTTTGTCAGAGGAAGAAGTGATGGTGATATATATATATATAAGAAAAACAGTCAGAGTAAGCTATGGGTATTGCATAGAACGTTCAACTCTCACTCTGATAGACCAGCCCAACACCTCATGACTAGATCCCAATCCTCTCAGCATCAGCTAGGAAAGGCCCTAGAAAGCCTCCTTTGGAGGGGGATAGCTCCTCTATGTCAACCCCTTTCGGGTTTGGGGACCCACCCTCTCAAATAAAGGAGACTAGCTTAAGAATTTCAATTCATACATACAAGTTTTAAGACCATTTTGTCCACAGAAAATGGTGTTACAGTCTCATGTCCTACATGGCGGCTTTCCAGGCGGCCCTGTCAAGGGCTGCCTCTGTTGTCAAGTTCTTTACTTTGAGATCGGACCGGAGTACCCGAGCCCATGTCATTCTAGATCCACCCCTACGCGCAGCTCCCCTCACGTTCACAGTCCAGCATTTCTTCACCCAGTTCTGATCATCCATTCTCTCCACATGTCCAAACCAACCAAGTCGGCTCTTGCACATCACTTCACTGACACTCCTAATGCCCAGATACCTTCTCAATTCCTCGCTCGATACCCTGTCCCTAAGATTAACCCCACACATCCATCTCACCATTCTTTTCTCATTCAGTTCCATTCAATTGATATCCTCCGGTTTAACCGGCCACGTCTTCGAGGCATAGGTCATCGCGCTCCTAACACACGAGGTATACACCTTCCCTTTAAGGTGGGGTGGGAGCCCTCTCATGATCAGGAGTGGCAATAGCTCTCTAAACTTTCCCCAGTCACTTCTGACTCTAGCAATGCAGCTAGCTTCAGAGCCACCTCCAGTGGAAACCGTATCGCCCATGTAACAGAACTTATTCACACACTCCAGCGTTAAACTGTCGAAATCAACACTGACAGGCGAATCATTTAATACGAAATCTCCCTTGCACACTGCACATTCAAAGTCTATGATTCTTGTCAAAGGTCCTCTAGCTCCACTACATTTCTTGTGTACCCAGTCACTAAAAACGCAACATTGAATTGAGTTACTTCTCATCCCCTTCCCGCAATCATCATCATCATCACTAGCCATTAGGAGTCCATTGCTCTCTCTCTCTCTCTCTCTACGGCGTTGACACACACACATGAAGACCGAGTTGGCTCTATATGGTCGGGGGGAGTGGCTGGATTTATTGTGTCCGTTCTACATTCCTCACCTCAGATACACAAACAGATAGATATAGAGAGATAGATATAAAGAGAGAAAGAGCGAGATAGAGAGAGCGAGAGCAAAAGTGAGCGAGAGAGAGAGAACAGGTAATCAGAATCAGACATTAAGGAACAAAAACTCAATAGCCCCCCAAACCTGCCAAGACCAACACCAGCGACCCATTAACCAGATTATATTGACCTACAAAACACAATAGCCCCCCAAACCTGCCAAGACCAACACCAGCGACCCATTAACCAGATTATATTGACCTACAAAACACAATAGCCCCCCAAACCTGCCAAGACCAACACCAGCGACCCATTAACCAGATTATATTGACCTACAAAACACAATAGCCCCCCAAACCTGCCAAGACCAACACCAGCGACCCAGTAACCAGATTATATTGACCTACAAAACACAATAGCCCCCCAAACCTGCCAAGACCAACACCAGCGACCCATTAACCAGATTATATTGACCTACAAAACACAATAGCCCCCCAAACCTGCCAAGACCAACACCAGCGACCCAGTAACCAGATTATATTGACCTACAAAACACAATAGCCCCCCAAACCTGCCAAGACCAACACCAGCGACCCAGTAACCAGATTATATTGACCTACAAAACACAATAGCCCCCCAAACCTGCCAAGACCAACACCAGCGACCCAGTAACCAGATTATATTGACCTACAAAACACAATAGCCCCCCAAACCTGCCAAGACCAACACCAGCGACCCATTAACCAGATTATATTGACCTACAAAACACAATAGCCCCCCAAACCTGCCAAGACCAACACCAGCGACCCAGTAACCAGATTATATTGACCTACAAAACACAATAGCCCCCCAAACCTGCCAAGACCAACACCAGCGACCCATTAACCAGATTATATTGACCTACAAAACACAATAGCCCCCCAAACCTGCCAAGACCAACACCAGCGACCCAGTAACCAGATTATATTGACCTACAAAACACAATAGCCCCCCAAACCTGCCAAGACCAACACCAGCGACCCATTAACCAGATTATATTGACCTACAAAACACAATAGCCCCCAAACCTGCCAAGACCAACACCAGCGACCCAGTAACCAGATTATATTGACCTACAAAACACAATAGCCCCCCAAACCTGCCAAGACCAACACCAGCGACCCATTAACCAGATTATATTGACCTACAAAACACAATAGCCCCCCAAACCTGCCAAGACCAACACCAGCGACCCATTAACCAGATTATATTGACCTACAAAACACAATAGCCCCCAAACCTGCCAAGACCAACACCAGCGACCCGTAACCAGATTATATTGACCTACAAAACACAATAGCCCCCAAACCTGCCAAGACCAACACCAGCGACCCAGTAACCAGATTATATTGACCTACAAAACACAATAGCCCCCCAAACCTGCCAAGACCAACACCAGCGACCCAGTAACCAGATTATATTGACCTACAAAACACAATAGCCCCCCAAACCTGCCAAGACCAACACCAGCGACCCAGTAACCAGATATATTGACCTACAAAATTGTCAATATGGTCACAAAAAAATAAATAAAATAAAAAATAAATAAATAAAAAAAGGATGAAACTGGTGACAAAACTGGAGCGAGAATAGCCCCCCCCCTTAATTAATGGTAAAGTGCCATGTCCTCAATTTGATTCCTCGACTATCGATAATAAAATATAATAAAATAAAATAATCTATTGTTCAGATAATATCCACAAGATATAATGACCTACACAACTGTCAATATTATCACAAAAAAACATTGTTAACACACAACAAATATATAAATACATAAATCAAATATAACCGCCTATTCCAGCTCTCCCCTTTTCTCACCATATCCATCATTCTTTTTCTATTTTTTTTTAATATTTTGTTGAGGTGACGGTAGATTGCTGTGGGTCTATCTTGATTACTTGGCTGTTACAATTTATCTCTTACTTTTTGTTTGATGTAATAGGATTTTAGTGAGCATATTGACAGTTTTGTTGGTCAATATATCAGTGGTGTTGGTTTTGTCAATTTTTATTTGTTTTTTGTTTTGTCCATTAGAGTTTTTGCTCCTTAAGCGGCAGTCACACTATGAAGACTTAAGGGAATTACCGCGGCGACTTAGAGGTCTTAAGGAGGTCTTCATCTAAGTCACCGCGCGTCGTGGGTGGTCCCCGCGCATCCCCACGGTACAGTACGGTACGATGGGTGGCCAGGATGGTCGTGGCTGGTTTCGATTTGCTTTGAACATGCAAGAAGCATGGAAAATTGGTCGCCGAGCTAGCCGCGGTCGTGAGGCAAGCGCCGTCACGCGCCCACCGGTATGCGCGTGAGGGGGACCGGTAGCCGACCGGTCAGCGCCGTGTGGCGCCATGCGTCGCCAAAGCGTTGGCCCCCGACACGCGCCACGTGGCGGGGCTCGCGCGCCAGCGCGAGTAGGGGACCTGCGTAACACGAAGGCCGTCAAGTTGCCTTCCTTTTGCCGTCCTGTTGCCTCGTTGCGCCACATGACGCCGGCGGTCTGCTATGCTAGGTCTCCGTGTAGCCCCATCCATGATGCCGTGATCCGTGATGCCGTCCAGCCTGCCTCAGGCAGACATTTACTCTTGGTCAAGTTACGGATGATCGGCAAAGACAATCGGCACTCCTTGAGTCGCCGCGGTAATTACATTAAGTCTTCATAGTGTGACCGCACCTTTAGTGTCTGGGCTTGAGTATCTGGTTTTTTTTTTCTCTCTCTCTCTGTCTATCTATCTGACTCTGAATCTCTCTCTCTCTTTCTTTTAGCTTTGCTATCCTATGCTAGCCTTTCCTTCCACTTTATCTTACTCTATTAGGGTTGTTATCTCTACTAGGATTAAGTCCTGTCCACCTCGCAGGAATCGTTAGATCTGTGTGGCCAGTGTATCTATGTAACTCTAAGTAAACCTGGCTAACCCCCACGCCCATCCTCACCCCATATCTCTCACTTTCACTCTCACACACGCACTCACTTTCACTCTGATACTCACTCACACACACACTCACTCTCTCTCACACTCACGCAATGTATGCTGGTTGGAACCCGTGGACTTCAGATCCCTGGTGACACTCGACTGCAGGTTGACGGTACACAGATATTTCCAAGTCACTCTGTGAAGAATCTAGGTGTACACTTTGATAATTACATTATATGCCGTTTGATTCACACATTAGTGAAATTAGTAGAAAAGTTGTTAGTACTTTAATGTATATTTACCGCATAAAGGATAATTTTAGTAAAGAAACCAGGATTATAGTAATTCAGTCACTAGTTATAAGTATAATAAACTACGGTCTAACAATATGGTGTTCAACAAGTTTAACACAACTTAATCATGTGCAGAAGCTACAAAACTTTACTGCAAAAGTTTCAATTGGTGGTGCCACTAAATATGATCATGTTACTCCATATCTGAGGGAACTTAAATGGCTAAAAATATACTTAAAGTACATGTATGATATACGAATTCTTGTTTTTAACATTGTAAACAAGCAAATAGCAAGTTGGCCCTTTCCACGCCCTACAGTCAGTAATACGGGTAATGTTAACAGCCGACAAAGACAGCATCTCTATGTTCCTAAAACTAACACGTGTCTGGGGGACAGGTCCCTCTTTGTCGCTGCTCATAAGTTTTGGAACAATTAACATAAAGGATACTAGGAAATTAGTCTCTTTTAAGAAACGACTAAAATCTTACATTTATGAAAAGCAATATAGTTTGTAAGTTTAACATAGGATTCGTTTATTTGTTCTTGAAATAGTAGATATATTTTTAATTGACTACATACAATAAATTCGTATATGTAATTTCATATATATTTTAAACTACTGTTAACATGTACCAGAGAACAACAATTGTAAAATGGAAATAAAGTTGTGATTCTGATTCTCTCTTTCTCTCTCTCAATTTATTCTGCAATTACCAGCTCTCCTTTTTCCATCACACGGCTTTTATTTAATCTCTCACTTTCTCGCTAACCCCCCCCCCCCCTCCCTCTCTTTTAAATTATCGGGGAAATTGGTGCAATGTAATACAATCGACGCATTCAAAAGCAGTCTCGACATTCCTTTCGAGGAGGTTAGGGTAATATAAGTTAGAAAAGAAAGGGATAAGTATCCGAAGTACTGGGTAACTACAATTTTCCAAATTTGATCTTCACTATAAATTTCCCGGCAGTAATTTGTAAATTCTACTGGGGGCTATTTTCCCTAGCTTTATTTCATGCCGACCTCTATGTCGGAAAGGGTGGTGGGTGGGGAGAGAACCTTCTGCTTTGCTACCACTTATAAGCACATTTTGTTAGAATTACGTCCGGACTGCGTAGTAGGGACCGCAACGTCTTTGCAGTCTGTGTATATGTGTAACTCTATGTAAATTTATCCCCTCCACACTGACAAAATTGGGTCATCGTTGCCAATACCTCGCTTCCCTGACCCGCTAAATTAGAGGTCAATTTTGTTAACACCGACTCCTGATCTCACAATTTTTACTCCAACTTCCGGCAGATGAATGAAAATGTACTACAAATTGAAAATGATGCGTTAGTGATTGAAAAGGTATTACAAATTGAAAATGTGTTGATAATTGAGAAGGTATTACAAATTGAAAATGTGTGATAATTGAAAAAGGTATTACAAATTGAAAAAGTGTTGATAATGAGAAAATGATTTAGAAATGTGCAGTACATTAAAATAGTCAATTTCTTTCCGTTTTCACTAATGAAAATTTGGCACAGTTTCCAGAAGTCCGTAAGGTATATAGCGATAGTATAGAAAATAGGTTAAGTACGGTTACTATAAGTAGAATGATGTGCTTAAGGAAATTGACAGACTGAAACCTCATAAATCGCCTGGTCCTGATGAGGTATATGCTAGAGTATTAAAAGAATGTAGGGATGAGTTAAGTTACCCATTAACATTTTTATTTAACAAGTCATTGGAGACAGGTATAGTTCCAGAAGCTTGGAAGCTTGCAAACGTAGTTCCGATCTTCAAAAAAGGTGACAAATCAATAGCATCCAATTACCGTCCCATTAGTCTTACATCAATTCATAGGAAAGCTACTAGAGTCAATTATTGCTAGTAAAATTAGAAACCACTTAGATACATTTAATTTAATAAATTCTTCTCAGCATGGATTCACTCAGGGACGTTCTTGCCCTTACTAATTTGCTTAGTTTTTTTCTCAGAGGTATATGAAGCAGTAGATAATGACAAGTCATATGATATAATATATTTAGATTTCAGTAAAGCTTTCGACAGAGTCCCCCATGAGAGATTGATGAGAAAGGTTGAGGCGCATGGAATAGGTGGGGCGTTGTTGGGATGGATTAGGTCATGGCTAATTGGTAGGAAGCAGAGAGTCAGCATAAATGGTACGAAGTCGGAATGGGGAGCAGTCAAAAGTGGTGTCCCCCAGGGATCTGTATTAGGTCCTCTGTTGTTTGTTATATACATAAATTACCTTGATTTAGGTACAAACTAGTAGGATAAGTAAATTTGCAGAGATACCAAAATGGGGAGAACAATTGATTCAGATAGAGATATAGAGTGCCTCCAAAGGGATCTAGATACCTTACACGACTTGGTCAGTAAATTGGCAGATGAAGTATAACATTGACAAATGCAAGGTATTAAAGATAGGAAGATGCATACAAATGTTAATATTAAACTAGCTAATGTGGAATTAGAAAACTCGAATTGTGAGAAAGATCTAGGTGTGTTTGTTAGCAATGATTTGAAGCCTAGACAACAGTGTATAAGCGTTCGAAACAAGGCAAACAGGATTCTCGGGTTCATCTCGAGGAGTGTGAGTAACAGAACTGCTGATGTTATCTTAAAACTTTACTTGTCATTAGTGAGACCCCATATGGATTATGCTGTTCAATTTTGGTGTCCTTATTACAGAATGGACATAGATTCATTGGAGAGAGTACAACGTAGAATGACAAAAATGATCCATAATATTAGAAATCTTCCGGATAAAGAAAGGTTGAAGAAATTAGGCTTACATTCGTTAGAGAGACGCAGAGTTAGAGGGGATATGATAGAGGTGTTCAAGTGGGTTAGTGGGATTAACAAAGGGGACATGACAAATGTACTAAAGCTCAGTGATAGCGAAAGAACTCGTACCAATGGTTTCAAATTAGATAAATTTCGTTTCAGAAAAGATATAGGCAAATATTGGTTTGGTAACAGAGTTGTAGATGGGTGGAATGGACTACCAAGTGCTATAGTGGGATTAAAAACGATAGGGAGCTTTAAGATAAAATTGGATAAGCATATGGACGAGAAGGGTTGGGTGTGAAGGGGGATCAGCAGGGTTGGGCCAATCAGCGCTCTGCAGACCCCCGTAATCCTGTGTTAATCTCTAACCGTTTTGGTAAGATGATCCTCAGGTGTTGAGCCTATAATTGGGCTTTGTAATTGGGGTTGTGTGGGACAGGGATCTGCCTTGCTTAGGCCAATCGGCTTTCTGCAGACTCCCATTTTCTTATGTTCTTATGTTCTTATAATTGAGAAAGGTATTACAAATTGAAAATGTGTTGATAATTGAGAAAGGTATTACAAATTGAAAATGTGTTGATAATTGAGAAAGGTATTACAAATTGAAAATGTGTTGATAATTGAGAAAGGTATTACACATTGAAAATGTGTTGATAATTGAGAAAGGTATTACAAATTGAAAATGTGTTGATAATTGAGAAAGGTATTACAAATTGAAAATTATGTGTTAGAGATTGATACAGATATCACAAATTGAAAACAATCTGTTAGTGATTGAAAAAGGTATCACAAATTGAAAATTGTATGACAAATAGAAGATAAATTATAAACTGAAATAGGTTTTATAAATGGAAAGGGCATTTGAAACAGGAATTGTAAAATAAAATTAACAAATTGAGCATTTTAAGTGGAAATACCTTTTTGTCTACAAATTGAAAAGGCATTAGTTACATAATAACATTTTGCACATTGATAATGCATTGAAGTTTACAATTGTATTATATATCATCAAATCATTATATGTTGATAAACGTATTCAGATGACGCAGACTCAGATGACGAAGAGGAAATAGAAGAAGTCCGGCTCGTGGGAGACTCGATGATACGTGGTCAGCTCACAGAGTTTTGCGCCAGGGCACCTAAGACCAGGAAGCGTTTTTGTATCCCTGGTGGTGGTGTGGATGACGTAGTTGCAGCAGTTGACGAAGTATCAAAGCTGGCCCCTGCTAATACAATGTACGTCATCCACGTTGGATCCAACGATGTGCAGCGAACCCGGTCGGAAGATTTGCTTTTAAAGTACCAGCAGCTGATCAAGTCGTTTAAGGAGAAGTCATCAAGGATCATCGTCTCAGGAATCGTCCCCCGGCTCGGTGTAGAGAGCCGATTTTACAACATAGCCACCAGCACAAATCGTTGTCTAGCAAACCTCTGCAGGAAGGAGAACGTGGGATTCGTCGACACCTGGGACAATTTCTACTACGATGACTATTTGTTTTCGGACGATGGAGTTCATCTGAACCAGGTGGGAGCAGCACGTTTTGGGCGTCTTCTCAACGATGCGGTGAAGGATTTTCGGAGAAGAAATCGACTCAGCACAGGACAACCAGGAAGGAGGACCGAAGACAGCGAGGACGGCAACCTACAAAGGAATTAAATACTAATCCGTCAAGAACCGCGAATTTGGATAAATCTCCACCAACACGACCCAAATTCAAAACCGTCAGGGATAACGACCGAGGACCGAGGACAGCCATGAATGTAAATGTAGATCCGACCAGAACCAAAAATTCGATGAAAGAACGTAATGCGAGTTCTAAAACCGCAACTTTAAAGGTTTTCTATGCAAACGCTCGTAGCATACGCAATAAATTTTCAGATTTAGAGGAACTAGTGTTTACAGAAAATTATGATGTGATTGGCATAACAGAATCTTGGCTCAATACAGAAGATAGAGACTTTTTAGCAGAGTATTCACTTCCCGGTTATGTAATGTTTGAGAACAGCCGAATAAATAAAAATGGAGGTGGCGTTTTATTTTATATCAAAGAAAGTCTTAACCCGACCCTCGTGTCAAAACCTCAAATTGTGAACGTCGACACATCTTTTGTGCTAATAAAGAATAATAAAGGTACAAAAATAATACTTGCGTTAATATACAGACCTCCAGCTCAATCAGTGCAAACTGACCGAGAAATTTACGAACAAATTGCAGATGTAAGTAACTCACAAGATACCGTAATTTTTGGCGACTTTAATTTACCTGTGACCAAGTGGGGCGATACTCTTACTTCACACTCCGGACATGACTTGTATACGAACTTGCAAGAGAGTTCGCTTTATCAATTTGTTCGAACGCCGACCCGTGGTAATAACGTTCTTGACATTGTACTTGCAACAAAAGAAGAATTGATAGAGAATTTGAATGTTGGTGATGAATTCAGTAACAGCGACCATCGTACGATAACTTTCACTTTAAAGTTTACTAGTAACGAACCAAATAGTAGCATCGAAAAAGTCCCTAATTTCAAGAAAGCAAACTTCCATAAACTTAGAGCTATGTTTAAAGAAACTGACTGGAGCTTTTTAATTAACAATAACGACATAAATACATCTTGGAAGTTATTCGAAACCACTTACCTAAAAGCAGTGCAAGACTGCATACCATCGAAAATACGGCGTCCAGGCCATAATAATAAGCCCAAATGGTGGAATAAAGATATTTCAAACTGCCTGCTTGCTAAAAAATTTGCTAATGATAGATTAAAATCCTCACAAAATGACGAAGAACGGGTGAAATTTGTAGAGCTACGACGCAAAGCCAAAAAGTTAATTAAGCAAAGTAAAAAGACCTTAGAGTTACATATTGCGAATCAAAGTAAAACAAACCCGAAAGAATTCTATAGTTATATCAGAAAGAAAAAAGTAGTTACTTCAACTGTTGGACCGTTAGTCGATGAAAAAGGAGAATACACCAAAGACGAAGTACAAATGAGTAATGCCCTCAATACCTTCTTTGCATCAGTTTTTACAACCGAAGACCTCAGTGATATCCCTACACCATCGCCGATTCAGATTGATAATTCAGATGTTCTAAGCAATATCACCGTTACAGAGAGAGAAGTATTGAATTGTTTAGATAAACTCAAAGTAAATAAAACGCCAGGACCTGATACAATCTCGCCTAGAGTTCTAAAGGAAGCTAAGAATGAGCTCTCCAAACCACTGACATTACTATTCAATAAATCCTTGCAGTCTGGAACTATGCCTGATCAGTGGAAGCTAGCCAACGTAACACCGATATTCAAAAAAGGCAGCAAATCTCTACCCAGTAACTATCGTCCAATTAGCTTAACCTCAGTTGTATGTAAAATGCTAGAAACGGTCATACGAGACAGACTCGTAAATCACTTAGAGGAAAATAACATACTTAAAGATACTCAACACGGCTTTCGTAAAAAACGTTCCTGTTTAACAAACCTCTTAGACTTCTTCCACGATATCCTCAACCTCTACGATGAGAGTAAAGCTGTAGATATTATATACCTTGATTTTCAAAAGGCCTTTGACAAAGTTCCCCACAAACGTTTACTGCTAAAACTAAAAGCGCATGGAATACAAGACGGTGTGTTGAAATGGATAGAAAATTGGCTCAACAACAGAAAGCAAAGAGTAGTCATAAACGGTAAGGCATCTAAATGGACCAATGTAAGTAGCGGGGTACCCCAGGGATCGGTACTAGGACCAATTCTCTTTCTAATTTACATCAACGACATAGATGAGGGTCTCACCTGCACAATCTCAAAATTTGCTGACGATACAAAAATTGCAAATAGCGTACTCTCAAAAGAACAAGTTGACGATATGCAACACAATCTAGATAAATTGTCATGTTGGGCCCAAATTTGGCAAATGAGTTTCAATGCGGATAAATGTAAAGTACTACATGTCGGATACCTAAATGAGAAAGCAAACTATTCGATGAATGGCACTCAGCTTAAGAATGTAAACAGAGAAACTGATCTGGGAGTAACAATATCGAGTAACCTAAAACCGAGTCAACAATGTTCAGAAGTTGTTAAGAAGGCAAACAAAATAATTGGCTTTATAGGCAGGTCATTTGAGCATAAATCCAAAGAAGTTATCCTAACCCTTTACAATTCCTTAGTCCGCCCTCTTCTGGAATACTGCGTTCAATCCTGGTGCCCTTATTACCAAAAAGATATAAACAAGCTAGAACGAGTTCAACGTAGAGTTACCAAAATGATACCTAGCCTAAAGAACAAACCATACGAAGAGCGTCTTAGAGAATTAAATCTATTTCCTTTAACCCAGCGCAGATTAAGAGGCGACTTAATTCAAGTGTTCAAAATCATCAAAGGCATCGACAATATGAACTGTAGTAAGTACTTCACTATCGACCAATCTAATTACACACGGGGAAACGGTTGCAAAATTATTGGTAAATCTTTTAACTCGCACGAATCTAAGAATTTCTTCTTCAATCGAGTTGTCAACTTGTGGAATGGGCTTCCCCGAAACGTTATAGACTGCAGCACCGTTGATTCATTTAAATTCCGCCTAGACAAATATCTCGCATCAAACCCGCGACTGACTGCGTTTGTAAATGAATAACTTTATCCTCCCCTCAGTTACTAACCCATATGTCCCCTACTAACTTCCTAGTCCTGCCACGTTAGTGGCAGGGCAGTAGTTCCCTTTCCAATGTTCCCTTACCCACTCTAAACCACTGTTTGGACACTTGATCCTCAGTGTTTTGGAGGACAAGCAGCCTAGAAGGGTCACTAGATCTGTTGTTGCTTGATTTCCTTTGTACTCCTTTGTACTCCTTTGTATTAATAGTGAAATATTATAATTGAAATATATATTGAAATTAATACAAATATGGAAATATTTATTACCAGTATTTATCAGGAATGAAAGTAAATTGGAGAAAAGGAATTAAAATCTTACAAAATAGGGAAGTATATAATTATATAATGCTTACAATCTTGCAGGAATCTCAAAATATATGTGGGAACATATTTTAAGAATCAAGGCAGGATGAAAAATGGGGAGAAAGTGAGGAAAAGAGGACGGTAAAAGAGAGGAAACGAGAGAGAGAGAGAGAGAGAGAGAGAGAGAGAGAGAGAGAGAGAGAGAGTTAGAGAGTTACAAGGGATAGTTAGTATCTCAGAGTCTTTGCATTCCATTCCAAGGAGATACTCGAAGTGGAAGGAAAGAGACTGTTTAGTGCACTACACTCTTTACATAGTCTGCAAAATACTATCTACTCTCTTCTTGAACTGTTCTACTGAGGAACTATTTACAACATCGGAGGGAAGTTTGTTCCAGGTAGAACATATCCTATATGTGAAAAGGTTTCCACAGATACTAGTGCTGAACCTTTTCAATTCTAATTTCCAGCCATGGTTGCGTGTTGTATTCATATTGAGGCTATTATTTTTGCTATAATCCACATTGTCAAACCCACTAAGTATTTTAAAAAATTCAATGAGCTCACCTTGTAGTCTGCGTGTCTCCAACGGGAAGAGAGAGAGAGAGAGAGAGAGAGAGAGAGAGAGAGAGAGAGAGAGAGAGAGAGACAGAGAGGGGGAACGAGATGGGAGTGTCACTGAGATGGCGTTAAGGAAAGGTTAACCCTCTCACGACCATAGGACGCAGAGGTTGCCAGATTAGCAATAAGAAATAGATTACTCTCACTGTTATAATTACCTCTCCAAAATTAGTTTTCTGCCCACAGCTAACTCAAAGACAACTGCAGAGGTTGAAGTAAACAAACTAAAGGTTTATAGATACCCCTGACGGTAACAAAGGCTCTAAAGTATCCCTAATAGGCTCAAAAATTGCGTCAGGATGTGAGAGGGTTAAAATGGTCGCGTCAAAAATCGAGATAATTTTGTGAAAGACAGCAAGGAGGGAGATCATGGTAGAGAAGGAATAGAGATAGATAGATAGATACAAAGATAGATAGATAGATAGATAGATATAGATAGATAGATAGATAGATACACAGATAGATACAGTAGATAGATAGTCAGTCAGTCATAATTTTATTTCATAAAAAGACATATACATACACTTTTTACAGAGTTATTTACGTAATCTACATTAAGCTAAAAGTCCTTAGCGCATAGTTGGTTCTGTGTTCTGTACATAAACAATTCTTGATCTGATAGCATTGCTATCATTTAGCAATAAGTTAGTAAATCCATACTCATGTAGGATTATTTTTTCAACATCCTTTACAAGAAAAGATCTATGTAACATGTAATACATGTTCTTCTCTATAAAACTACATGGCTTTATGAGATTTCTATATACAAATCTTATTTTCATCCAGTTAACCAAATGCTTAAACACCATCAATCCTGGTGATGGGCTGGTCTATCAGAGTGAGAACTGAGCAATCTCTGCCATACCCATAGCTTACTCTGACTGTTCCTTTTACTTATATATTTTCTAGATCTCAAGTGACGGCGTCTCTTCCGTGGATTGACCTCCCAATCTACCAAGATTGGAAGCCAAAGCGTCACATTTTTCCTTTGCCCCTCCACTTTCTCTTCATAATTGGTGAGGGGCACAGGGCCCTGGGTGGGTCTTTGGTTTCCCGGGCGTTTCCGCACCCTCCTCAGCTCCCCGCCATGGAGTGGCTTCGGTCGCCCAGGCTTTATTGTGGTCGGCAGGGAGGGTTTTGTGGGGGCGCTCGGTTATGGCCTTGGCCATGCTCGGGGCCTTGGGGCTGTTCGGCCAGGCAGCTTGGGGAACAACAACAACAACAACAACAACAACACCATCAATCCACATTCTCTACAAGCACTGTGGTTGCTCTCCCAGTACTTCATATTCAATATTTTCTTTATTGCCTTGTGGTATCCAATGGAAAACTGCTTAAATGGTATATAACATTTTCTATTATTAAACCAAAGTTCAGCGCCATAAAAATTCAAACAGTAGCTTTGAAATAAATTTAAAAATACATCAGTACTCGTGTTGCTAAACTTTCTTAAAAGACAATTAAACTCATTGTAAAACTTATTTCTGCATTTTATCATATCCAAGTCATTATTAAGATTACAATCAATTATAAAACCCAAATATTTGTATTCAGAAACAATATTTAATTTGTTATTGTCTAAATATATGAAAGGATTCATTTCCTGTCCATACTTATATTTAAAGACCATACATACTGATTTTGCAGAGTTAATAGATAAGTCTAGTTGTTTAATTTCATGATCCATAATATCTATCAATGTTTGCAGACCTCTAACCGAAGGAGCCAATATTACAAGATCGTCTGCATAGGCGATCACATTGCTGACTTGTAAACCTAGTCTACAGCCTACATTACTTGCAGATAATTTACTTAATAAGTCATCAATATAAATTGAAAACAACAAGGGAGATAAAACCCCACCCTGTCTCACTCCATTTTTCATAGTCCATTCAGTTGAAATTGAATCTTTAAATTTGACAACAACATGTTGGTTTCTGTAAAAGTAAAATAAAATATTAAACAAGAAATTTGGTACTCCTAGTTTTAAAAGCTTATTTGCAAGTTTGAAATGATTCCCCTTATCAAAAGCTTTTGTCAGGTCAATAAAACATGAAAAAAACATTAGATCCCTCCGTGGTGTACCTTAAAATAGTTTCCTTGAGAATTAAACATGCAGTAGAAGTAGAATACCTCTCTAAATCCATGCTGCCTATCATTAAACTAACATATCTTAAAATGTTGTACTTCAAGCAGTATTCAAATACCTTCAATAATATTGGCGATAACGTAATTGATCTATAATTATCAAGTGATGTATTATCTGTATACTTATCTTTCAGTAAGGGTACCATAATTCCAAACTTCATTCTTAGAGGCATACAACCATGTACAACACAAGAAGAAATCAACTTTGCAATTACTACTATCAATTCGTTTGTGCAATACTTTAAATGAAAAGAATGTATATTATCTGGGCCAATACCACAATATTGAGGTCAGATATTGCTGTAGATACATCATGACTATTTACCTTACCAAATATTTCACCGATAGATAGATAGATAGATAGATATATAGATAGACATATATAGATATATAGATAGATAGATACACATACTGTACTGTATATATATATATATATATATATATATATATATATATATATATATATATATATATATATACAGAGAGAGAGAGAGAGAGAGAGAGAGAGAGAGAGAGACAGAGAGATCATATCAGAGAAGGAATGGACTGACGAAGGAATCCTGATAAGTAATAACAAATATTTTACAAAAGGATCACATACGAAACGAAAATAGAAAATGCAAAAATGCGATACGTTTGCCTGGTTACAGCAGCTTAAACACTTTAGGGGAGGTATGTCAGTTCTCCCTCATGCCTAGCTGCATTACCTTTGAGATTTTAAGACGTTTGCCCCATTAGTTTGTGATTTTAAGACCTTTTGTTCCATTTCTTTGTCAATATTAAAACCTTTCGTGCCATTTAGGTGTCGATTTTTTCCTGGCGAGCGAAAGCGAGCCTGTAATTGTGGAGGAACCGGCCTTTGGCCGTGACATTTTTCTATCGAAAAATGTACAAATTTATCTCGAAGGGGGATCTAATGGATGTTTTTTGAAAGTGAACTGGAGGTTTAGGGAGGAAACTCAAAAATAAATACAAAATAATAATAATAAGAGTATGACAAAATCGACCCAAAACAAGAACAATCTCCCTTTAAATCTTACATACACAAAACAGGCACTGAGGGAAATGTATTGAAAGAACAGAGTATATACTGAGTAAACACCTGAAACAATGCTAAGCTAGCAGGAGCCTCGCATAAAATAAAGATAAATAATTCATATACAACCAATATAAAGACAAATAAAGATAAAATATATATAGAATTAAAACAATAGGCACACAATAGAGATAAGGGATATATATAGAAAACAAAATAAAGACAATTTATAGATAAAGAACACATAGAACCAACATAAAGAATAAATAAAGATAAAATACACATAAAGAACAAAAGTAAAGTACAAATAAAGATATAAGACACATATAGAACACAATTAAGACAACAATAGATATAAAAGACACACAGAACAAAATTAAGACAACACTATAAGTTATATAAAAGACATATAAAACAAAATTAAGACAACACTATAAGTTATATAAAAGACATATAAAACAAAATTAAGACAACACTATAAGTTATATAAAAGACATATAAAACAAAATTAAGACAACACTATAAGTTATATAAAAGACATATAAAACAAAATTAAGACAACACTATAAGTTATATAAAAGACATATAAAACAAAATTAAGACAACACTATAAGTTACCGGTATATAAAAGACATATAAAACAAAATTAAAGACACCAATAAATATTAAAGACACATATAGAACAACATTAAGAGAACAATAGATATTAAAGCCACGTATAAAACAAAACAAATAAAGCTTAAAGACACATAAAACAAAAGAAAATAATAAGATAAATATAAAAGATATACAAAGAACAAAAGATAAAGACAAGACAAGAATAGAACACAAATAAAGGCGAAAAATATAGATAAAACAACAGACACAGAACACAATAGGAAGCCGCACGTGATAACATATTATTCACAAACAGCATACGAAATACAGAGACCAGCGAAGGGGTTGAATCTGAAACAAAGCGATAAAGGTAAGAGAGAGAGCGAAGGAGAGCAAGGGCAAGATAAACAATAGAGAGAGGAAAAAAGAAGAGGGGTAGAGAAACAATAGAGATAGGAGAGCAAAGAGAAGAAAGAGAGAGAGGAGAGGAGAGCAAGGGAAAGAGAAACAATAGAGAGAGAAAAGAAAATTAATTAGAAACAATAGAGAGAGAGGAGAGGGAAAGAGAAACACTAGAGAGAGGAAAAAGGAGAAGAGAGGAAAGAGAAAGAATGGAGAGGAAAAGAGAAAAGGAAACTCAAGAGAAACAATAGAGAGATTAAAGAAGAGGAGAGGAAGATAAACAATAGAGAGAAAAAAGAAGAGGAGAGAAAAGATAAACAACAGAGGGAGTAAAGGAGAGCAAGGAAAAGAGAATCAATAGAAAGAGGAAAGAGAAACAATAGAAAGAGGAAAGAGAAACAACAGAGAGAGTAAAGGAGAGCAAGGAAAAGAGAATCAATAGAAAGAGGAAAAAGAAACAATAGAAAGAGGAAAGCAGAGGAGAGAAAAGAGAAACAACAGAGAGAGTAAAGGAGAGCAAGGAAAAGAGAATCAATAGAGAGGAAAGAGAAACAATAGAAAGAGGAAAGGAGAGGAGAGAAAGAGAAACAACAAAGAGGAGAAAGAAGAGGAGAGAAAAGAGATACAATAGAGAGGGGAAGGAGAAACAATAGAGAGACGAAAGAAGGAGAGGAGAGGAAAGAGAAAGCATAGAGTGAGGAAAAGAGAAAAGGAAATTAAAGAGAAACAATATAGATTAAAGAAGAGGAGAGGAAAGAGAAACAATAGAGAGAAAAGGAGAGATATGGAAAGAGAAACAATAGAGATAGAAAAGGAGAGGAGTGGAAGAGAAACAATAGAGAAAGGAAAGGAAAGATAAACAATAGAGATAAAAGAAGAAGAAAGGAAAAAATAGGAGAGCAAGGAGGAACAATAGAGAGAAGAAAGAAGAGAAAGGAAGATGAAACAATAAATAGAGGGAAAAAAAAAAAAAAATCAAAAAAAGAACATAAAATGCCAAAGACCAATTCCAACAAAGAACAGGACAAATTAAAGACCCTGTAGAGTCAACACGCTCTTTCATTTTTCCTGTCCAATTTTCCCTTCATCCGTCAACAGTGTTGACAAAATGAAAAATGACCAAGGACAGAAGACAAGGTTAATGCACTAGCCCAACATTTCTCTGCAAAGATGTCTGTACCAAATCCACACCAGCCACCTAAAATGCATGTAACAGCGCAAAATGAAAAAAATAAGTATTGTGACCACAATAAAAACTGAAGTTTATGAACACTTAAAAAATCTGGATGAGAGAAAAGCAGTGGGACCAGATGGTATCAGCCCACGCACAATGAGATGTGCTAAAGAATTAGCTGGTCCATTATGTATCATCTTTAATAACTGTCTAACTGAGAATCAATGGCCAGAAATATGGAAATTGAGCAATGTCGTCCCGGTGCATAAGAAAGGAAGTAAGTGTGACATGAAGAACTACCGTCCTGTATCATTACGTTCCATTACAAGCAAAGTTCTGGACATAATAATATCATCACGCCTCACAGATCATCTGGTAAAAAATCACCTATTATGTACAAGGCAGTATGGATTTAGTTAAGGTTACTCCGTTGCCGACCTCCATCTCCTATTATCATCTGAGTGGACTGCTGCACTTGACAAAGGGAAACGCACCTGTGTTCTAGCACTCGATATTGAAGGTGCCTTTGATAGAGTGTGGCATAGGGGATTGCTGAAGAAACTACAGTCAGTAGGAGTAGCAGGTGGTCTCTATGAAATTATAGAAAACTACTTAAAGAATAGAAAACTTAAAGTAGTCTTGAATAATTAGGAATCTGTACATCACAACATCAAGGCAGGAGTACCGCAAGGGAGCGTCTTAGGACCTCTATTGTGGAATGTTTTCATTAACGACCTTCTTCACCTTATTCCTGAAGCTCAAGCATTTGCTGATGATGGAACATTGGCAGTTACCTATGATCCAAAAGAGGAAGCAGCTGCAGTAGCCCTGGTCAGTAAGAAACTGGATCACATTACAAAATGGGGTGAAAAGTGGCAGGTTAGATTTGCTCCTCACAAGACACAACTTCTGATTATCTCTAGGGCTGATGCACAATTGCAATTAAACTTCAATGGAAGCATCATTAATTCAAAGAATGAGGTTGACATATTAGGTGTCGTCTATGATAAAAATTTAAATTTCAAAACACACATAGAAAACATTGCTAGAAAAGCTTCAGCAAAACTAACATCTCTCAGGAAAATATCAAGCCTGTTAGACAAGAAATGAAAGGAGATTTTGTACAAATCCCAAATCAGATCTGCAATGGAATATTCATTTCTCACATGGGGAGGTGCGGCAAATATACATTTGAAACTCTTGGACAAGGTACAGAAGAGAGCACAAAGAATAATAGAAAATGAATCTCCTACACCACCTGAAGCAAAGCTTGACAACCTACAGCATAGGAGGGATGTTGCTGGACTAACAACCCTGTGTAAGATCCAGTGTCAGAACACCCCTCGCTTACAGTCTCTAAGGCAAACACAGCGACAGTGGAAAGAGCTCCTGATGCGTTGGAGGAGCCGCGCTGTCACACTTCAGCATATCAGAGACAGTTTATTCCAAGACACTGTAGATTATGGAATAAAATACTAAGTCAAGGCAACAATGTAAATAACAACAATGTACAAAGTTTTAAATGCTATGTAAATGTTTGGCTAAAGAATAACCAGATGTAAAACAAGCTTTAATATCAAGATAGGTACTATTTCAACGTATGCACTTTTAGCCTGGAAAATCAGCCTATTAAAAGGAACTTAATGTAACCTCTGAAATAATAAGTTCCGGCATAAAAAAGAGAGAGAGAGAGAGAGAGAGAGGAGGAAATAAAGTTAAATGCAAGAATTGGTATAACTGGGAGAAACCTTGGATGGAAAGACAGAAAAGACGAACACCAAGATATTGAAGAACTCACACACACACACTCCCTCACTCTAACTCTCGCTCACACACACACTCACTCTCACTCTCTCTCTCACACACACACACCCGATCCAGAGAAGAAGGGAACAGAAGGGAGAATAAGTAAAAATATAATATAAAACAATACAAAACGAAAACAAATAAGAACATAGGAATGCTCACATACAGTATATACACCCAAATGCCACAGACATTTATAACAAACGAAACACGGACACAAGTGGGTAGAGAGAGAGAGCAGTAAAGGGGAGAGAAACAGACAACACGATAAAGGAATGATAACGGAAACAGAAAGATATCAGGTAGGAGAAGGAGGAAGGGAGGACGGAATAAAAGAGAGACACCCAGATAGACCTAGAGAAAGAAGAGAGGAAAAAATGAGAGAGGAAGGAAGAAGAAGAAGAGGAGGGGGAACGCCGAGAGAGAGAGAGAGAGAGAGACTTTCCAACTCTTTTTTATATACATATATACATTTATGTGGAATAGCTTAAGCTGCAATTTTAATATTCTTCAAACTTACAATGTAAAATACATTTCAGGGATGTGTTCAGATATGTACCAATATAAACATTATATTTTGTTAAAACAAATACGATGCAATGTGAACAAATATAAGCTGTTTGAAGATTGCAAAATCATATATGCATTTATTTAACCTCGACGACAACCAATTATTGTATTGTATTATCAAGTCTGCGTAAGCAGAGTGGTATCCCCCCCCCCCCCCCATATAGTAGTACATGCCGGCCGAAATGTCCGTCTGTATGTATGTCTGTTTGTCCGATAACTCCTCCTAGACCGTTCGACGGATTTTCACCAAACTTCACACGAACCTTCAGTGCGTGAATGCGACGGCAATACAAAAAAAGATCTTTTGAATTTGTGCAATAATTTTTATTTTAGGTTAAAACAATTGTTTCCCCCCGAACCCCCCACCCCCCGTTCTGGCGTTCTGTGTGTGTGTGCCCCGTAGGGGCACACTCACACAGAACGTCATCGTTCAGGGGGCGAAAAAAACCTCGCCCGAACATTCGGTACGTGAGTGAATGCGATGGTAATTAAAACAATATTTTTTAAATTTGTGCAATAGTTATGATTTTAGGTAAAAAATATGGTTTTGCCCCCCCCCCCCCCCCCCCCCCCCCCACACACACACACACACACACTCCAGACCCTTCCCCTCCCCACCAAGCAATGATGGCATTCTGGGGCCGAAAACATCTCGCCCCGCATCTGTTAGGTTAAGTTGACAATAGAAGTGATGGCAGTAATAGTGGGGATGATGGTAATAGTAGTGGTGATGGTGATAATAGTAGTGATGATGGTTGTAATTATAGTGAGGATGATGACAGTAGTGATGATGATAGTGATAGTACTAGTAGTAGTGATGATGGTCATAATAGTAGTGAAGATGGTGACAAGTAATGATATTTGTAGTGATAATGATGACAGTAGTGATGATGGTACAAAGGAGTACAAAGGAAATCAAGCAACAACAGATCTAGTGACCCTTCTAGGGTGCTTGTCCTCCAAAACACTGAGGATCAAGTGTCCAAACAGTGGTTTAGAGTGGGTAAGGGAACATTGGAAAGGGAACTACTGCCCTGCCACTAACGTGGCAGGACTAGGAAGTTAGTAGGGGACATATGGGTTAGTAACTGAGGGGAGGATAAAGTTATTCATTTACAAACGCAGTCAGTCGCGGGTTTGATGCGAGATATTTGTCTAGGCGGAATTTAAATGAATCAACGGTGCTGCAGTCTATAACGTCTCGGGGAAATTCTTAGATTCGTGCGAGTTAAAAGATTTACCAATAATTTTGCAACCGTTTCCCCGCGTGTAATTAGATTGGTCGATAGTGAAGTACTTACTACAGTTCATATTGTCGATGCCTTTGATGATTTTGAACACTTGAATTAAGTCGCCTCTTATTCTGCGCTGGGGTAAAGGAAATAGATTTAATTCTCTAAGACGCTCTTCGTATGGTTTGTTCTTTAGGCTAGGTATCATTTTGGTAACTCTACGTTGAACTCGTTCTAGCTTGTTTATATCTTTTTGGTAATAAGGGCACCAGGATTGAACGCAGTATTCCAGAAGAGGGCGGACTAAGGAATTGTAAAGGGTTAGGATAACTTCTTTGGATTTTTGCTCAAATGACCTGCCTATAAAGCCAATTATTTTGTTTGCCTTCTTAACAACTTCTGAACATTGTTGACTCGGTTTTAGGTTACTCGATATTGTTACTCCCAGATCAGTTTCTCTGTTTACATTCTTAAGCTGAGTGCCATTCATCGAATAGTTTGCTTTCTCATTTAGGTATCCGACATGTAGTACTTTACATTTATCCGCATTGAAACTCATTTGCCAAATTTGGGCCCAACATGACAATTTATCTAGATTGTGTTGCATATCGTCAACTTGTTCTTTTGAGAGTACGCTATTTGCAATTTTTGTATCGTCAGCAAATTTTGAGATTGTGCAGGTGAGACCCTCATCTATGTCGTTGATGTAAATTAGAAAGATAATTGGTCCTAGTACCGATCCCTGGGGTACCCCGCTACTTACATTGGTCCATTTAGATGCCTTACCGTTTATGACTACCCTTTGCTTTCTGTTGCTGAGCCAATTTTCTATCCATTTCAACACACCGTCTTGTATTCCATGCGCTTTTAGTTTTAGCAGTAAACGTTTGTGGGGAACTTTGTCAAAGGCCTTTTGAAAATCAAGGTATATAATATCTACAGCTTTACTCTCATCGTAGAGGTTGAGGATATCGTGGAAGAAGTCTAAGAGGTTTGTTAAACAGGAACGTTTTTTACGAAAGCCGTGTTGAGTATCTTTAAGTATGTTATTTTCCTCTAAGTGATTTACGAGTCTGTCTCGTATGACCGTTTCTAGCATTTTACATACAACTGAGGTTAAGCTAATTGGACGATAGTTACTCGGTAGGGATTTGCTGCCTTTTTTGAATATCGGTGTTACGTTGGCTAGCTTCCACTGATCAGGCATAGTTCCAGACTGCAAGGATTTATTGAATAGTAATGTCAGTGGTTTGGAGAGCTCATTCTTAGCTTCCTTTAGAACTCTAGGCGAGATTGTATCAGGTCCTGGCGTTTTATTTACCTTGAGTTTATCTAAACAATTCAATACTTCTCTCTCTGTAACGGTGATATTGCTTAGAACATCTGAATTATCAATCTGAATCGGCGATGGTGTAGGGATATCACTGAGGTCTTCTGTTGTAAAAACTGATGCAAAGAAGGTATTGAGGGCATTACTCATTTGTACTTCGTCTTTGGTGTATTCTCCTTTTTCATCGACTAACGGTCCAACAGTTGAAGTAACTACTTTTTCTTTCTGATATAACTATAGAATTCTTTCGGGTTTGTTTTACTTTGATTCGCAATATGTAACTCTAAGGTCTTTTTACTTTGCTTAATTAACTTTTTGGCTTTGCGTCGTAGCTCTACAAATTTCACCCGTTCTTCGTCATTTTGTGAGGATTTTAATCTATCATTAGCAAATTTTTTAGCAAGCAGGCAGTTTGAAATATATTTATTCCACCATTTGGGCTTATTATTATGGCCTGGACGCCGTATTTTCGATGGTATGCAGTCTTGCACTGCTTTTAGGTAAGTGGTTTCGAATAACTTCCAAGATGTATTTATGTCGTTATTGTGAATTAAAAAGCTCCAGTCAGTTTCTTTAAACATAGCTCTAAGTTTATGGAAGTTTGCTTTCTTGAAATTAGGGACTTTTTCGATGCTACTATTTGGTTCGTTACTAGTAAACTTTAAAGTGAAAGTTATCGTACGATGGTCGCTGTTACTGAATTCATCACCAACATTCAAATTCTCTATCAATTCTTCTTTTGTTGCAAGTACAATGTCAAGAACGTTATTACCACGGGTCGGCGTTCGAACAAATTGATAAAGCGAACTCTCTTGCAAGTTCGTATACAAGTCATGTCCGGAGTGTGAAGTAAGAGTATCGCCCCACTTGGTCACAGGTAAGTTAAAGTCGCCAAAAATTACGGTATCTTGTGAGTTACTTACATCTGCAATTTGTTCGTAAATTTCTCGGTCAGTTTGCACTGATTGAGCTGGAGGTCTGTATATTAACGCAAGTATTATTTTTGTACCTTTATTATTCTTTATTAGCACAAAAGATGTGTCGACGTTCACAATTTGAGGTTTTGACACGAGGGTCGGGTTAAGACTTTCTTTGATATAAAATAAAACGCCACCTCCATTTTTATTTATTCGGCTTTTCTCAAACATTACATAACCGGGAAGTGAATACTCTGCTAAAAAGTCTCTATCTTCTGTATTGAGCCAAGATTCTGTTATGCCAATCACATCATAATTTTCTGTAAACACTAGTTCCTCTAAATCTGAAAATTTATTGCGTATGCTATGAGCGTTTGCATAGAAAACCTTTAAAGTTGCGGTTTTAGAACTCGCAGAACGTTCTTTCATCGAATTTTTGGTTCTGGTCGGATCTACATTTACATTCATGGCTGTCCTCGGTCCTCGGTCATTATCCCTGACGGTTTTGAATTTGGGTCGTGTTGGTGGAGCTTTATCCAAATTCGCGGTTCTTGACGGATTAGTATTTAATTCCTTTGTAGGTTGCCGTCCTCGCTGTCTTCGGTCCTCCTTCCTGGTTGTCCTGGTAGTGACGATGGTGACAGTATTAGTGATGATGGTGAGTAGTAGTGATTATGGTGAACATTGTAGTGATGATGCCAGTAGTAGTGATGATGAGAGTAGGAGTGATGATGGTAGGAGTAGTATTGATGCCTATAATAGTAGTAGTGCTGATGATAGTAATGGTGATACTGACTAGTAGTGATGATGGTGACCCATCGCAGAGTTGGGTATGCCGTTTTGATTTTGGGCGAAACGGCACGTCTACTTTATTATTAAATGTAGGTTTGCGACAGGGTTGTGTAATGTCACCGTGGCTGTTATATATATTTATGGATGATGTGGTGAGGGATGTGAAAATGAGAACTATGGGTAGAGGATTGGGTTTAGTAGGAAATAATGGTAGAGATTTGGGAGTTGAATCAGTTGCTGTTCGCTGATGACACATCGTTGGTGGCGGATTCTGAGGAGAAACTGCAGCGGGTAGTCAAATAGTTTGGTGTGGTTTGTGGGAGGAGGAAGCTGAAGGTGAACGTCAATAAAATTTAAGTAATGGTGTGTAATAGGGGTGATCGTAGGGTAAATCTAGATGGGAGGCTGGATGGGGAAATATTGGAACAAGTCGAGTGTTTTAACACCTTAGTAGCGGGTCCCGCCTTAAGTCGGTTAGAGAACCATAGCCTAAACAGCGGGTCCCGCCTTAAGTCGTATGAGATGTTGAGCACATTATCAGCTCTGAGAGAGAGTTCACGCGGTGGGAGGACTGCAGGCGGGCTCTGACCATTCAGCGTGGACCTAGTCCCGCCACTGCCGTCACTACTACATCTCAACACATCCCTGGTCCCGCGAGACAGGGTAAAAACTGAGGAAATTACTGTATTTTAGGTTTTTTCCCTTCATTTTGCAACATCGTTGCAAGAAAACCTGTGGTCGTACAAGGATGATTCAGGTGTCATTGGAAAGCTCAATTATCGCCCTTTCACGGATACATAATTGTATTACACTCTGGCTCTTCTTTATGCATGAAAAAGAGCATGGAATAAAGCTCGTTTAGGGTAAATCAGCCCTCTTGGCAGGTAGTAGTGTTACAAAACTACCCGATTGTCAGCAGTTAAATATCTAGGAGGAACGATAAGCAGGAATGGAGGTATGGAAATGGAGGTAGAACCGAGAGTATGTGAAGGAAGGAAAGTTTTCTGAGCAATGGGAAGTATGTGGAAGGTGAGAAATCTCGGAATAAAAGTTAAAAGTGCAAGGTATCAAGAAATTGTTGTGCCAACAGTGATGTATGGGGCTGAGACATGGGCTCTGAAGGAAAAGGAGAGAAGAAAGCTGGATGTGATGGAGATGAGCTGCTTGAGGAGTAAGTGTGGAGTTAATCGTAGAGACAGATTGAGGAATGAAGAAATACGAATGAGCGTGGGTAAGCAGGAACATTTGTCGGCCACAGTGGACAGAAGGGTGCTGAGTTGGTATGGTCATGTTGATCGAATGGAAAGAAAGGCTTACAAAGAGAATATGTGAGTCAGATACAAGGGGAGATAGAGGGGAGAGACTTTGTAAGACAAGCTTTTGGTAATAGAGGAATGACTATAGGCAAGGGAAGTGGCAATAAACAGGAATTAATGGAGAATGCTTGTAAATAGATGAGTGAACACGTGGTCATTTGGGAGAGGGGTCGGGCGCCAGTTGGACTAGATAATAGTCCATCAGGCGCCTGGTACGGATAGCCGGTATACTGTATATGAAGGGTGCGCCTGGAATTGTGGTGGGCGGGCTTGTGGTTTCGGCTCGCTGCATGTCTGCCTGCTGATACCGGAATCCCTCCGGGTGGTCGGGGGCCGGGGGAGTGCTGGAGGGACCTTGGTGATCCCTGGTCTCTGGGTCTTCTGCTGGATGTCCTAGATGTGTGTGAATTTGTGTTATGTCTTTGTGTGTTCATTGTTTTCTGTTGTGTTGTGTTGTCCCTATTTGGGCTCTATTTCGAGTTGGCCACCCCCAGAAAAAACAGAAAAAAAGGGGAAAAATACGAAAAAATGCGGAATGGGCCTGAGTACATACATACATACATACATACATACAATTTAAATATATGATAAATAGCTAGAATACTTACACACACACACAAACAATATATATAGATGATAGATCGATATATATATATATATATATATATATATATATATATATATATATATATATATATATATATATATATATATATATAT
>JBAKBP010012601.1:47500-66651 GCA_037953745.1 Lithodes maja | reverse complement strand
AGTATTGTGTACACTCCTGAATGTAGTGCACTAAACAGTCTATATCCTTCAACTTCGAGTATCTCCTCGGAATGGACCGGAAGGTCTCTGAGATACTAACTATTCTTTGTAACTTTGTAACTCTCTCTCTCATTAACTTCACTGCCTTTTGAACTTTCAATAACCCTCACATTATCTTCCCTTACTCTTCATATTTCACACATCTCACCACCCCTCCCCTTATTGATTAATTCCTTCCATCTATTTTCTGCCTTCTCATTGTTCTCCTTTCTCTATTTACTCCTATGTAAGTTCCTATATAATCTTCCATTCCCGCTTCAGAAAGCAGAATTTTAAAAATCAATGTGTTTGATATACAACAGCTCTAAGAATTATGCTTTACTTACACATAGAGATGTGCAACATCAGAATGTTGATACTATTTCAATGTTGTGTGTCCAGATTGTCGTGGCACCAATTATATTGTCTTAAATAAAAGTAAAATGTACAATGCTTTTACGCTTTGCCGTCAAGACCTGGGGTAATTTTCGTGTCAATTATTATACAGCAAAGTATGCATATACCTGTACAGGGGTGGTCCTGACTGCTATGCAGGTCCACAGTGTACTTATCGTTATGGTGGGATGAGTTAAACACTGGTAAAACTTGAAGTAGGTTCTTATTATAGGAGAGAGTAAGGTACACGGATTGGGCATGCCTGTATGGGGGAAAGGCGCCTCTCTATCTACTTGTAAATATAACCCCTAGCGGGGATAATGCACAACACTCAGAGTTGCCATGTGGGTTTACATGATACAATTCTTATAAGTGAGTGCCTGTAAATGTTATGGTACATATTAACTATAAAGAGATGTTACATATAGATACTGATGAATGGTAGATGCATGATAGATACTATTTATCATATACATACAATACCCATTACTCAGGCACATACCCTATAGCTGGGGGTGGCCGACTTGAGACAGATCACGAACAGAACAAAACAAAACATTTAAAGTTCCAATGCTTAGGGTCCGGGACCACTTTCGCGTCCCTTTGTCCCTTTCTCTGTTTTGTTAAATAGGTGAAGTTAACATGGAGATGAGGATTCCTAGCCCCTGCTCACAGAAGGGAAAGTAGGACAGAAACAGAGACAGACAGGAACGGCTAAGGTTAGGTAGTGGATGCCAAACCTCATCTGGATAGGACCATCCTTCACCTATAGCAAATTATAATCCTTAAATGCCATTATTATGACCAGTTTATATCAATCGTAATTATACTGGCCATTATTATGACCAGTTTATATCAATCGTAATTATACTGGCTATTATTATGACCAGTTTATATCAATCGTAATTATACTGGCCATTATTATGACCAGTTTATATCAATCGTAATTATACTGGCTATTATTATGACCAGTTTATATCAATCGTAATTATACTGGCTATTATTATGACCAGTTTATATCAATCGTAATTATACTGGCCATTATTATGACCAGTTTATATCAATCGTAATTATACTGGCTATTATTATGACCAGTTTATATCAATCGTAATTATACTGGCTATTATTATGACCAGTTTATATCAATCGTAATTATACTGGCTATTATTATGACCAGTTTATATCAATCGTAATTATACTGGCTATTATTATGACCAGTTTATATCAATCGTAATTATACTGGCTATTATTATGACCAGTTTATATCAATCGTAATTATACTGGCTATTATTATGACCAGTTTATATCAATCGTAATTATACTGGCTATTATTATGACCAGTTTATATCAATCGTAATTATACTGGCCATTATTATGACCAGTTTATATCAATCGTAATTATACTGGCTATTATTATGACCAGTTTATATCAATCGTAATTATACTGGCTATTATTATGACCAGTTTATATCAATCGTAATTATACTGGCTATTATTATGACCAGTTTATATCAATCGTAATTATACTGGCTATTATTATGACCAGTTTATATCAATCGTAATTATACTGGCCATTATTATGACCAGTTTATATCAATCATAATTATACTGGCTATTATTATGACCAGTTTATATCAATCGTAATTATACTGGCTATTATTATGATCAGTTTATATCAATCGTAATTATACTGGCCATTATTATGACCAGTTTATATCAATCGTAATTATACTGGCTATTATTATGACCAGTTTATATCAATCGTAATTATACTGGCTATTATTATGACCAGTTTATATCAATCGTAATTATACTGGCTATTATTATGACCAGTTTATATCAATCGTAATTATACTGGCCATTATTATGACCAGTTTATATCAATCGTAATTATACTGGCTATTATTATGACCAGTTTATATCAATCGTAATTATACTGGCTATTATTATGACCAGTTTATATCAATCGTAATTATACTGGCTATTATTATGACCAGTTTATATCAATCGTAATTATACTGGCTATTATTATGACCAGTTTATATCAATCGTAATTATACTGGCTATTATTATGACCAGTTTATATCAATCGTAATTATACTGGCTATTATTATGACCAGTTTATATCAATCGTAATTATACTGGCTATTATTATGACCAGTTTATATCAATCGTAATTATACTGGCTATTATTATGACCAGTTTATATCAATCGTAATTATACTGGCTATTCACAACAAGTAAGATGGAGGTACTTTTGACTGCCTCAGTCAATAAATGTCACAAGTAATAGTATTGTTCGTCATACAAGCATTTATTTTGTTAGAGTTAATTTGAAAATAACTGACTTAATTAATATCGTTTGACTTTTGTTCAACTGGTTTATCTTGAGGGTCTTCGGTGGATTGAACTGACTGGGTTGATAAGTTGTATCAACCTTCTGACAACCAATGTTATACAATCAATGCAGCAAATTTATTGTACCGAAGTCTGGTATTCTGAGACTAGAATACACGTATGGTTTATTGCTCCATGTTATGTTTACATTTATTACTTGTTGAATAGAAACAGTGTTTCTCCTGATCAAGGTGTTTTGATCTCATCCTTGTCGTACTAATACCTTATAATATATTTAATTATGGCTTGACTAATGCAAGATAATAGGCTAATAGATTAGCTACCCATAATATAAGTGAAACTTATAAAATAATAATGTATAATTCAGTCACGCTCTAAAGCATGCTTTACAGCCATAATTTCGGCCTCCGTTATTTTAGTAAAAATAAACATTAATTAATACACTTGAAGGAGATTCTACTCAAAATGTGATCAGTTTTGTTAAGAAGTATGTTTGGTTCTTAATTCAAGATGAAATAAAGTTAGCTTTGTGTAACTGGACCATGATACTTTTAAGGTGACTGTACAACATATTAATCCTTTACTAATAACTAGGTAAATATAAACACAAAATACATCAAGCCGCACACTCACATACACAGACTCCCACACATCAAATATTATGTTCCTTCCAACAACCAACTATACTCCTAAAATCGATTAATGAAATTTTACAAACACATGTGGCAGTCCGTGGATTCGAATCCAGGATGCTCACACCGAAAATCAACACCTTATGCATCGCACCACGAAGACAGTTAAGTCAGACTGTTCAACTAACATTATAAACACGGCCATCAGAGAGCTAAAAGAAATATATGTACAGGTAAACATATTCACAGACATATATAATCCAATGTAAAACATATTCATATACTGGCTTGCATATATACACACACAAAGACACGATTATGCATATGGCAGAAAACACACACACACACACACACATATTGCTTGATACATCTACATGCACTGTACATATCTTGGTTACCATGAAGTTAGTCTGGCTCAAAGGTTGGCAATTGCGGAGGAAACCGCTGTTCATTTTATGTACCTATACTCGGTATATTAAACATATACAATCACACCTATATTTACTCTGACATTTACGTGCACACAGTTATTCTTAATGTTCAAGGAACATCATTACTTCACTGGCATACACATAATGCGTTCTTATAATAACAAATAAAGAATGCTACCAAAATTATGTAAAACATTGCACCTTTAGTCCTAACATGCTGTATATACTTCTTTGACATACCAAAACTCAAGGTTCTCTAAATGATCACTGGCACCGAGCTGGAAAGAGATACGTTCATCCTTCCCAACACTTCAGAGGAAGACTCAGCCCAACATCACTCAGCCACACATCAAAGACTGTTAGGTGAGCAAACAGCATCATATACAAGATACCCATAAAGCCAAGTTTGACTATCTTCCCATTTTGATCGAGTTATTTATCTGCCCTCTTTAATTAACGAAATTATGAATTCACCAGTTCTCACAAGCAATTATATATATACTTTCTAAGACACAGATTTAACATGTACCCCAAAACACTTCATGCTTTAACAAATTATTTGTTGTTTTAACCCCTTCTGTACTGTCGATGTCTTTTGATTATTATTCTTGCTATTATTGGACGATTTTTTTCAGTTTAACAGGAACCACCAGCAACTAACAGGCTTTGAACTGTCTCACTTAATCCTTTTTACTACCAAAGAGACTTCTTAAACTGCACAAAATCGTCTAAATATAGGTAAAATATAATTAAAAATCGTCACCAGTATAGAAAGGGTTAAAAGTAAAATGTGCCAAGTTAATCATGTATAATCTTAATTTGCATATGTTTAGTCTGAAAGTCTGTACTAACTGGATTGGTTTGGGTTAATATAATATAGACAGTCAACCCACAGATAAATAAACAATATGGATATATTTTGGTACACTCGGATACCATAGTCTCTAGCGCACTCCTCTCTGGCAAGAGGTGAGGCCAGGACTCTTACTGGACGGCGTCCCACAGTGATGGTTAGGGGCGGCGTTGGGGGGAGAGGGCAACGCACACACGAACACACTGTGAAGCATTAATGTGAAGCAATCCAGGAAGCTATCTTTGTTGGTTACTGTGAAGCAATCCAGGAAGCTATCTTTGTTGGTTACTGTGAAGCAATCCAGGAAGCTATCTTTGTTGGTTACTGTGAAGCAATCCAGGAAGCTATCTTTGTTGGTTACTGTGAAGCAATCCAGGAAGCTATCTTTGTTGGTTACTGTGAAGCAATCCAGGAAGCTATCTTTGTTGGTTACTGTGAAGCAATCCAGGAAGCTATCTTTGTTGGTTACTGTGAAGCAATCCAGGAAGCTATCTTTGTTGGTTACTGTGAAGCAATCCAGGAAGCTATCTTTGTTGGTTACTGTGAAGCAATCCAGGAAGCTATCTTTGTTGGTTACTGTGAAGCAATCCAGGAAGCTATCTTTGTTGGTTACTGTGAAGCAATCCAGGAAGCTATCTTTGTTGGTTACTGTGAAGCAATCCAGGAAGCTATCTTTGTTGGTTACTTTCTTGTAGTTATTTGATATTTGTTCGCATCATTTCGCATTATTTAAAAACCTTTATTCCATACTATTGAGAACAAACATATGCAATATTTTCTTTAGCATGAGTAAGTATAACTACCGGTGTGAACCATTAGTATTTAGGTAGTGCAGTTCCTATTATTATCAAACTTGATGTTCAGGGAAGGCTTCAAAATAGATCAGTATAGATATGGCAGACTGGAACACACACACACTCACACACACACACACACAGAAGGATAGTGTGTGTGTTTGGGGGGGGGGGGGTAACAAACTGGGAGGCAGAGAAACAGGGAGAGGGTGAGATGAGGTTGTGGTGGTGAGAGGCAA
The DNA here is from genome assembly GCA_037953745.1 of Lithodes maja. Classification (NCBI taxonomy): domain Eukaryota; kingdom Metazoa; phylum Arthropoda; class Malacostraca; order Decapoda; family Lithodidae; genus Lithodes; species Lithodes maja. The sequence goes on along the minus strand of JBAKBP010012601.1, from coordinate 60,909 downwards.
AGAGGGAGTGAGATAGAGTGAAAGGGAGGTGTTGGAAAGGAAATATGGAATAGGAATACGATAGAACTTCATTAAAAACATTTGTGGGTGTGTGTGTTTGTGTGTGTGAATAACTAATCATAGTCATATATGTCATTGGTAACTTTCTGAATTATATCTTTCATATAGGGTAATTAGTATAACAATTTAAAGATTTGCATTATCCTTATTGTTAGAGAAGTTTCATTCCTACGCAGGTAAAGCAATACCCATGAATATAACTTCAGTCTGAAGCATGTTGTGTGATTAGTAGGGTTCACTTTAAACCTAAAGTACGCGCATGGATTGTTTTCTTGATAGAAGCATATGTTTCCTCTATACATAATAATGTTAACATAATTGTGAGATGAAAAAGTAAAGTAATAAATACCAAGACAATGTATATTAACATACATTTATATTAATATAAATAGTAAGACGTTAATATGAACTCGGAGAGAGAGAAAGTGAGAGAGATGCATGGACAAATAAGTATATCATTTAAATCTTGGCTATGGCACTTGTCTCTAAGTAATAATAATAATAATAATAATAATATTAACAATATTAATAATGATAATTGCAATAATTATAATCTTAGATAAATGTTATACTTATTTGTGAGGCTAAGGCAGGATTCAAATACCTCAAATGCTTCCCAGTGTGTTCGTGTGTGCTTTGCCCTCTCCCCCCAACCCGACCCCTAACTAGCACTGTGGGCCGCCGTCCAGTAAGGGTCCTGGCCTCACCTCTTGTCAGAGAGGAGTGGGCTAGAGACTATGGTATCCGAGTGTACCACAGATTCTCCATTGAGGGATGTTATACCAAATAAAAAACAGAGTACGGGTAGGCCTTTTGACGAGGAACGCACAAAAACTGATATAATTCTAATGGACATTGTAAATACCAGATAGACATTCAAGGGACCATGCTCCATTAGTTGGAAAAAAGGTACAGATATAAACAAAAAACAACACCAACATACACATACAGACAGATAAAGCCATAAGCAAGTAGTGGACATGAAGCAAAGACCAACAACAACATAGACATCACAATTACCGTGCTGACTCTCACACATCGTCTCCTCTCATTTCACACCTACCTGGCCACTGAAATGTTGTGGTGGCTAGTATTGTGGTGGAGAGAGAGAGAGAGAGAGAGAAGTCATATTATTATAATTGTTATTATTATTATTATTATTAGTAGTAGTAGTAGTAGTAGTAGTAGTGTGAGGAAATGCACAAAACAACAACAAAATAAAAAAAGATACTGATAACATGTGATTTATGTTTTTCTGTTTCTGTATCTCTATCAGCCTTTATTAATTTGTATAAAGAAACGCACGCGAATAAAGGAGAGAAGGGTAAGATGAATTGTATTGGTGAGGGTGAGGGTGGAAGTTAATGAACTAACCAGCCCAAAGATCCCTCCAGGAATTTTGTCTAAAGCCTCCTTATGCCCCTTTCCCACTTATGCGACTTCGTACGATTTTCGTCGCCGAAGACGTAGTCTTGTCAATTCGCAACGAATGTGTGCGACGTCTACGATTTTGACGTTACAAACAGTTAACAAATTATACTCGGCGAAGATGTCGCCGATGAATGCGACGCAATCGCCGCCTTGTGCGACGTTATCGGCGAAGTGAGCGATGTTTCGCCGATGATCTCTGCGAGGAATGTCACATTTTCAAAAATATCTTGCGATATCATGCGATGGTGAAAGAAAACTCGCCGAATGTTCTACGACGTCTTCGGCGATTCAAGCGATGACATGAAAGTCTTAATATTGACAACGAAATGGGGTGAAATGTCTTAAAATCGCCAAACTAATGAGCCAAACGTCATAAAATATGAAAACTAATGGGGTTAACCATGAGGAAGAAAGGGGACCAGAAAAACGACCCATCTCCCATTAATTCGGAGATTGGCAATGCTTCGCCGGAGACATTTTTCTATCAAATAATGTACAAATTTAGCTTGCTCTCAAAACAAAAAATATATATGTTGGCTCGCTGCCACTCATCAGGAAAATATTGAAACCTGGATGGGGGTAAACGTCTTAAAACAGTAGGCTGAACGGGGCGGAACGGATACAAGGCAAAGAGAGAGGGAGAGAAAGAGAAAAAAAACAAAAACGAGGAGAGAGGGAGAGAAATAGAAAACAAACAAAAAAGGCGAGGTGGCCTCAATTAAGCCGTAACGCAAACATTGAGCCCACCTCGCCTTTTTTTTTTTATCTTTCTCTCCCTCTCTCCTCGTTTTTTTTTTCTCTTAATCGCCCTCTCTCTTTGCCTTGTATCCGTTCGGCCCCGTTCAGCCTACTGTTTTAAGACGTTTACCCCCATCCAGGTTTCAATATTTTCCTGGTGAGCGGTAGCGAGCCAACATATATATATTTTTTTTTTTTTGAGAGCAAGTTAAATTTGTACATCTTTCGATAGAAAAATTTCTCTGGCGAAGCAGGATTTCTCCATATAATGCAGGTTCGCTATCGCTTGCCAGAAAAATATCGATACTTAGATGGGGATAAACATCTTAAAACAGTTGGCTGAATGGGGTTGAATGGATACAAACCTGAGAAAGAGAGAAAAGGAGAGAAAGATAAAAAAAAAACAGGTGAACCCCCCAAGAGAGGTGCTTAGAAAAAAGGGTTGACAGGTTCACTATAGGCCTAATCATTTTTTTTTTACCCACCTCGCCGAAGGTGTTCTTTGGCATCGTCGATGTTCTCGCAAGCATCGTCGAGCATAGGGCGAGCAGAGCATCTGAGAGCATCGGTGAGCATCCGTGGAGCGTTGCAAAGTTTTTTTTGTGCGAAACCCTACGCGATGTCTCGCCGATGGTGTCACAGGGCCTCGCAGATCCCTCTGCGATGCTCGACGATGGTTGAGAGGGCTACGAACTCTCGTGAGTCCTCGTCCAAAATTTTGAACAAACCGAACATGTGCGATGACCCGCGAGGGCCCTTGCGAGGCCTTGCGAGTCATACGATTATTATGCGAGGGTATACGATTGCTGTCCGACATGTCACGAATGTGCCAATTTATGGGTGTCGGCGATGAAAATCGTATGAAGTCGGATAAGTGGGATAGGGGCATTAAATGGCACAATTTTTTAATCAATGGCATTTTGGTTTGTTGTACATTTGGCACCATCATATAACTGATGACTCCCTATAAAACACAAAGATAAGTCACTATGTTCCATGTTCATGATGTGTTGAGATTAGATTGATATGGGAACCGATGGTAACAAGTAAGCTCTCAAATTCTCCCTCAATACGTCTTTCCCTCATCCTATGACTTAAACTGTTTTAAGCCCCGTGTCCAAACATTTTGAGTCTATGTATACCTTGAATTTGGCTCTCTTTCAATGTTTTATATTTTTGTGTTTTTGTATTTTTATTTGTATATAATTGGTAACCGATTAGAGTTTATGTCCATACAACCCACCATTGTATACTGGGGTAGCGGCACCAAAGATCCCTCTAGCCAAGAGTTCCGCTGATGTATTCAGTCAGTGCTTCAAAGTCTCCAATAACCAGGGCACCCAAGCGTTAAGAGGAGAATTATTCGAACACTGATGTTATCAGTTTACCATTACAGTGTGTATGTGTGTGTGTGTGTGTGTGAATAATTATCTACCCCCAGACCCCCTTATCACTTTCACCACCCATCTAGAGGCGGTCCTGGTCAAACGAGTAATAAGACACCTAAACATATTTGAAATTTCCTTCTTAGTGGACACCAATGTTTCCATAAATATTTTAAATTATCGGACTAAATTGAATTCCATTAGTTCTGGTACCTGGCATTGGCATCAGTTGTACACCGTGAACACATTCTTGAAGCCATGAAGGTTTAGCGACGGGGTAAATGTTGCTGTCAGTGGGAAAGTCGTACAATTCGATTTATGATACAGGCTGTCTCCATAAGGTGAATGTGTATAGTTCGTGAAAGTGTTGGCTACGGTATCAATAGAGCGATCACAGTGTGTAGCAGGCTATATTAACCATGGCAACTTTATATAAATATAAGTTTTCTCTTCTATTTATTCTATGATAATAACATCCAGCAATCATCTCATAATTTCATAACTTTGGTTTGGTAAAATATTATATTTGAGTCATATATGGAAGCGAAGCATGGTCGTTCGGGAAGAGACTCAGACCAAGAGTGAAAGCGGTGGAAATGAGTTACTTGAGAAGTGCGTACGGAGTTACATGGAGGGATAGACAGACAAATGAGGAAGCAAGAAGGAGGTGTGGTGTGGAGGTAGATGTGCTGGAAAGTGTGAAGAGGAACAACTTGAGATAGTTCGGCCATATGGAACATATGGAAAGCGAGAGATTGACTAAGAGGGTGTACGAGAGCGAGGTGGAAGGACAGAGAGGGAGAGGTGCACCGAGGGAGAGGTGGAAGGATGGAGTGAGGAAGTATATGAATGAAGGCGTATGAAGTATATGAATGGTTGGGAGGAGGGGCGTCGACTGACTGGGGACAGAGGTGCATGGGGGCAGTTCGTTCGGGGCCACCCCTTCGGGGGATCACGGCGTCAGGCAATAGATAAATAGATAGACTTATTTACATGAGTTTATTTGAGTTGTAAGGCGTATGAAGCTCAGCACGAAAGACCATTTTTTTAGTACAACAGGAGGAACTCAATCCAGTCCATATGCCTTCTTAGTATTAATCCCAAAGAGGGCAGAAAATACATCTTTAGAAGAGATTGTAATATTAGGCATATGTAAGTGAGAGGGGGTGGAGAGGGAGGAATAGCATCAGAATCATCCAAGGTGGAGTTTTTACCAAAGGTTTGAGAGAAAAATTCAGCTTTGTCAGAGGGAGACGTGACAGTGATGCCGTCAGAGTGGGAAAGAGGAGAAAAAGGCGAGGAAGAAAAATATTTGGAGAGGTTTTTTGCTATATATGCCAGAATGCTTGGTAAGATCTAGAGTTGGAAAGTTTAAATTTGGCTTTGATGAAAGAGTGTATACAGTAGATAGTCAGAGAATAAATTTGGCTTGATTCCAGGTAGTAACATAAGAAGCATGAGATTCTTGACTTTGAAGGCAATGGTACCGTTTGAATGCTCTCTCCCTATTGTGGACAATAGTATAATAAGCATGAGTAAACCTAGATTTTTTTGCATTAGACTGAGAACCAATAAATGGAATGTATGCCTCGATGCCTAAGTGGATTTCCTCGGTTATGCGTTCAGCACACTTAGAGGGTCGCCGTCCACGGAACCAAAAATCATTCCATGGGAATTCAAAGAAGTCCTGTTAAAGACCCTCCTAGTTGCCAGTGCTAAAGTGCCACAATTGAAAAAGCGTATGATACTGCCTGGAAATACAACATCCTTCGTACCCTTTTACGTTCTGGTGTGTCTGGCAACATGGCGGTATTCTTGCAGAACTTTCTCCGTGATCGTACTTTCCGGGTCAAGCTTCAGAATACATTCTCACGAACATACCCCCAACACGACGGTGTCCCACAGGGTTGTGTTCTTAGTACCATCCTTTTTATCCTAGCTATTAATGGTATTATTTCTTCCCTCCCTCTTGGTGTCCGTGCTTCTTTGTATGTGGACGACTTCGCTATTTACGCTGTGGGTTTGGATATCGCTGCCCTACAACATCTCATGCAGCAGGCCATTGATGCAGCTGCGCAGTGGGCTACGGCCCATGGTTTTCGGTTTTCGCCCTCGAAATCTTGTGCCGTCATCTTCACAAAACGCCATACAGTCCCGCATCCTGTTCTTACGTTGTATAACCGCCCTCTGCCTTACAGGTCCTCAGCTCCATTCTTAGGTCTCATTTTCGATACTCGGTTGACATGGTACCCGCACATTACTTCGTTACTGACCTCCACCACCCGACGGCTTCACCTCTTACAAACCCTTAGCCACTTGTCTTGGGGTGCGGACCGGACGACTCTTCTGCGCCTCCATACAACGCTTATTCTCTCCAAGATCGATTATGGCTGCCAGGTATATGCCTCCGCTGCGCGTACAAACCTTAAGCGCCTAGACTCCCTTCACCATCACGGTCTGCGCTTGTCGCTAGGGGCTTTTCGCTCTACTCCGGTTATTAGCCTTTATGCTGAGTCAGGTGTCCCACCGCTATCATCCAGGCGGGATAAACTGACCCTTCGATGTCATCTTCGCCTTCTGCAACACAGTTCGGCTGGTTTTCCTCCCACGGCTTGCGGCTTAGCCCCATCAGTGTCTGCTACTTCGTTCCCCGGTCGGGTCTCTGCTTTACTGGCCTCCTTCTCTTTTCCCATTCCATCGGTGCTACCCCTCCGACAGTCGGAGTTCCCCCCATGGCTACTCCCTCGCCCTACCGTTTGTACAGCTGCCCTCCCCCCCTCTAAGGCCTCTTCAACCCCACAGTTGCTTTATGCTCAGTTTACGGAACATCTGCTACGCCACTCTTCAGCCGTTCCAGTGTACACTGATGGTTCCAAGACCTCCGCCGGTACAGGGTTTGCGGTTGTGTTCCCGGACCGGACCTTCCAACGTCACATCCAATCATGTGCTAGTGTCTTTACGGCCGAGTTGTTTGCTATTTTATTTGCCCTACGTACTATTTTTTGTTCACACCTGCATACCTTTGTAATTTTTAGTGACTCCCTTAGTGCTCTTCAGAGTATTCAGTCTCTTCCCGCTGTTAACCCCTTAGTGCTGGAGATTCAAGAATGGTTGTTCCGCATCGCTACTAAATTGAAGTCCCTGTCTTTCTGTTGGGTCCCGAGTCATGTTGGAGTGCCTGGCAATGAGCGGGTTGATTTTTTCGCCCGCTCTGCTATTACCTCTCACCGACTCGTGCCACGACGTATTCCTGCATCTGATTACTTCCCGCGTGTTACTCAATTACTACGTCAGCGCTGGCAGGACGAATGGACCTCCATGAGGGTGTCTGATGTCAAACTGCGTTCTGTCAAACCTTCCGTCCTCCCTTGGAAGTCTTCCTCTCATCGCAATCGTCGATGGGAGACCGCTCTAGCCCGTCTTCGGCTCGGCCACACCAGGCTCACGCATGGTCATTTGATGTCCTGTGATGTCCCCACGCTCTGTCCTTGCTGCCATATTCCAGTGTCTGTCCAGCATCTCCTGATCGACTGTCCGCGTTTCTCCAATGCCCGACGGCAGGCATTCCCCTTCATATCCTCCCTTAATCGCCCCCTTGTCTTAGCCGATATGCTCGGAGAGTCCCCCACTTTCTCCCTCCCACATCTTATGCGGTTTCTCCTCCATACCCGTCTCCTTCAGCTTCTTTAATTAGTGTTTCCTAGTCTTCTTCTCCTCTACTCCGTAGTGCGCCCTGCCCCGCAACACCTCCGATGTTTTTTTTTTTTCCACAAAGTTTCTTTTGGTGCCACATAGTCTTTTTAGGCTTGGTGCGAATCCCTATTTTAATAATAATAAAGTGCCACAAGTGCCAACAGCCGGTTGGGAGGATCAGATGGCCGTACTGGAGAGATAGGACAGGTAACGGATATAAAGTTGTGATTGGAGGAGCCCAACAGAGAGAAAAGGTATACTGCATAAGTGGAAGGGTAGAAGATAGAAATAAGTCAAGAAAGTTGGGTCGATCTCCAAGGCGGTCAGGAATACGAGTAGGGTACTGGACTAACTGTTGTAGGTCATTTAGGATAAAACAGATGTATGCTTGTTAACCAGGTTGGTCAGTGAAATGAGAGGAGGATCATTGACAGTGGAAAACATTGAAATCTCATAAGATGAAGATTTCTGCGAAAGGAGAGATGGATAGAATGTGTTCCACTTGAGAAGATGCATAGGCCTGGTCAAATAATTTTGGATAGTCAGTCAAATTAGGGGATAGACGAACAGTGCAGAAATACTTAGTTTGAGAGTGACAAGAAAGCATTAGCCAGACAATTAAGAATTTAGAAGAATCAAAATTTGGAACACAAGAGAAAGCAAGATTGTTAGGAACATATACGCAACATCCACCTGTGACTTGAAACTGAGGATAGAGATAGTAGGAGGATACAGAGAAGGGTTTGCTCACAGTAGTCCCAGATAACTGTGTTTCGGTGAGAAGAAGAATATCGGGGTTGACAGAAGAGAGGTATGCTCAATGAAAGTTAGAGGAAAGGTCACGATGATGCAGACATTGATAGTAAGAGTGGAAAAGAAAATAGCGGTCCAGAGCATTTTGACAGGTCGGCAACACTCGGGGCATTTCTGCCCCCCCCCCCCCCCCCCCCTGTAAGGTGTTTGTAGTATTGTGCATTGAAAAGAGAGATAAGGTGTTTGGGGGGAAAACTGGGGTTGCCCTCTATGTTAGTGAGGCAAGTAAAGGATCAGCAAAGGAGGCCAGGTGGTGAAACAGGAGTTCCAGTTTTCCTCGGCCACCACCTGTAGCCCTCCCCGGGAAAATATATACACACACTACTTTCAGTATAATGGCATAGCCTATATTTTGTTCTGGTCTGCCATTATACAATAATATTATTTAAATAATACTTGGAACGACCGCTGGGAATGAGAGGCGTAAAAGCTATATCCATTAAACTGTTGACTCTCACGGACCCTTTCAAAACCTGAGTGAGTAGTGTAATGATAGACAGAAGACCAAGATATACAACATCGGGAAGCCAATGTTTCGGTCTGCTGGTGGTGCATTATAGTGTTGTCGTCTAGGGTCTGATTGTAATTATACCAGGCTGTTGTTGGTGACAGAGACATACTAAGGTGCTTTAGTCATCATCAACATTTCGCCTATCAACCACTCCTTAGCAGTTAGTCGTTTACCTCACATACACTAGATGCGGATGTATCATCTATCATTTGTATATCTGTGATGAACTATTATGAACACGGTTTGAACTGTGTACAATATATTGTGATATATCCATGTAATGAAAGCGTTGTGATCATGTGTTATTGGTGCGAGGCGAAGTGACACACACTCTCTCTCTTTCTCACAGTCACACAAACATACGATATTCAATAATGACACGTTACCCCCCCCCCCCCCCATTAGAAACTCCTTTATCTGAGAGTTATGTGAGAGAGGAGAGGAGAAAGAAGTGAAGAGGTGAAGGAGAGGAAGGAAAATGGATCAAGAGGGGAGAGCATAAAAGGGGGAGGCGAGAGGCATCCCCAGGAGCTGAACACTATATGAGCAATTATTAAAAGTAACAAATAGCTAAAAGTGATTGTGTTTATAAAGACAATGCGGAAAGTGGGTGGTAAAGAATATACAATGGCTACTAAAGGAAATTCCAAGAGATGCGTGAGGGAATTGAGAGGAATTGAGGCTATATAGGGAAATAGTGAGTGATAAATGAGTGAATTGATAGCATATAATATTAACGAGAGGAGAATATCATGTTATGAAAAACAAAGCAAAAACGGAACAGGATACATCCCAGATCTAAAGGCGGAAATGAGAAGAAAGAGAAGATAGAAGAAAGATAGATGGAATTAAGAGAGAAGACATGGAATGTGGGAGGTGTTATATGAAGAATAAGGGGTAGTAATGTGAATGTTAATGACAGTTCAAAAGTTAGTGAAGATAGTGCGGGAGAGGGGGTGGAGAGGAGAGAATATCTCTTCATATATCTCCCAAATTAAGGTTATAGCATTGATATTCAAAATTCGAAAATGGATATTTATCGTGATCGTGTACTCAGCCTTTAACTGTGTTGGTGGTGTAATGATTTGGATGCTTATGTTCTGGGTGTGGTGTCCCGAGTTCGAATCCCGGGAGGACCAAATGCTTTCATTAGTTTACTCAAGTACATTGGGGTGTGTATTTGATATTAATGTTAAAGAACGAGGTGTTACTTATTACCAGTGTCAACTATTACCTCAATATCAATCTCTCAAAATACAAAATATCGGTATTGGTTGACAGATAAACGGTAAGCCATTTGATTCTTACATGTCATCAGGACATATTTTCCCCATAAAGTTACCGTAAGCATTTCTCATTACTGTTTTCATAGTGTAACACACTTGGGACTTTTCTATTTCCTTCCTGTGTGTTCCAATGTATCTTACTATAATTTTGTTCTTTTAATTCCCCTTTCTCTTATCCATTGGTTCTCTATTTCCTCTCTCAGCACGTACATATTTCCCCAACCTATTGACCCTCAGTGTCTCTCACTGCTCTTCCTCCCTCTTGTATTTCTTTTACAACTTGCTTTGAATCAGTCTATTGCATTTTGACCCATAAACAACGCTTCCTTACTTTGGTTAACTTTAGTAAGGATATTATTAGGCGATTCCATGTTTCTTAGAAAAATGGTATGTGGAAGTCAGATGGACACTTGCGGGGACCCTTACCTCTCTCACTCCCAAAGATCCTTCTTAATCTGTAGTAATATTGTCAAATGTTAGCCAGAATGATCATAATGTGGTATCGTAGTGAATTACTAAATATTTACACTTATCTTTCTTCCCGAAATCTTCCACTTTCTTTATCAATGTAAATGTTATTGTGTTCACTAATGTATTAACCCTTTCTTATAAAGGCTTTACCCGTTCCCTGTTGTAAACCTACCTTGGAGGTATGTTATCTGCTCCATTAAACCTGCCCCCCTCCCACTGACCCTATACAGTATGTTCCTCACTTCCCCTCCTTCCTGCAGCATTTCCTTACCATCCTGCTTCCAACTCGTTCTCTCGTTCTTCTTCCGCTTTACTCCCAACTCTCTTGTATTCATTGTTTCCGAATCCCCCATCACACACACAAACACACTTTTGTTCTCTTTCTCTCTCGCCAGCTAATTACATAGTGCTTATACTGTATAGTCTACGAACTTAATATAGTGCCAAACAGGCTATTTGGAATTAAATTTGCAAAGTTGTATTACGGGTTACCTCATCTTGTAGAGATTCGTGAAATTCATACGAAGCCTAGTTTTATGTTTAACATTGTTATTTCAAATATCTAAAACTTCATCAAAAGGTCAAGAATAACCTTCATAGTATCACTCTATTCTCTAATTATAACACTTATGTTAAAAACAAGTCAGTATTTCAAAGTTTAGGTGACTCGCTATTGCCCCCCCCCCCCCACACACACACACACATACACACACACCACCACACACACACTCCAAAGTGAGACTGCTCAGCTAACATCACAAAGAAGCCTATCAAAGAGCATTTACACATATTTAAATATAGAATTGCACATAATAAAACATGCAAAACAATATATTCACGATTTAATGTAAACACCATCTCACATAGTTACTCATACAGTTATATGTAGGCAGTATTTTTTAATGTTCAATTCACAACCTTACTTATCGAGTATATACACAGTGTACTGTATCCTTTAAGTACCAAATAGGAATGCTACCAACATTATAAAAAATAATTGGGCCTTTAGTCCTAAACTGCAGACTACTTAGACACACCAACATTTTAGGTTCCCTAAATTCTCACTGGCACAGCACTGGAAAGAGATACGTTCATCCTTCCCAACATTTCAGAAGAAGACTCAGCCCAACATCACGCAAACACACATCAAAGACTGATAGGTGAACAATCAACGGCTTATACTGTATTATATACATACAGTATATACTATATACTAGAGTTGGAACGAATATCAATTTTCCATATTTGCGAATGCGAATGCGAATGTTTAGTTGTAAAATTCGCGAATGCGAATGCAAATTGCGAATATTTCAATAAAATAGTAAATATCTGGTACTAAATACGAAATCATTGAGGAAATATGATAGTATATTCTTTATTGACATGCTATTATATTGGATATGTCTGAAATGGCAATATTGTGACGGTTCAACTGTTCAGGTCCAGCACACGTTCATTTACCGGGCAGTGATGCCATTTTAGCTAGTTTTCCTCTAAGTCTAACTTATCTAAACAGTAATCTATCGGAAGATTTTTTTACAATTTTTTGTTTCTATTAACCACATTTCATAACAACCACCAATCACATTTACAAATATGGAATTTATTATATAGCGTCAATAATAATTGTCCCTGTTGGGCTTTCAAATCCAAACTAATGGGATATTTGGAATATATCCCAGTTTATGGGTTTAGAGAGATCAGAACAATTTATTTAACAGGAGTGTAAATGACAACATTGTCGCTTAATTATCTCCAACTCACTGAATTAATTAATATAATTATTAGGTTTTCACACTCCATCGCGGTGACCGTGCTCCTGGCTTCTTCAGCACGTTAGATTAATCTCTGGCTAGACAAAATGTGTGATAGAGAGAAAGTGAACTCTTCAGAAAGTGGCAGTAGTGATGCAATTACACGGTCATAGCAGGGAGTGTGATATTACTCGAAAGACAGTATGACTGAAAAACACTTTACTTGAACATTTTGATATATAGAGATTTAATATAAGGTAAGTTATGTATTCACTGTATTTGGTACGTTTTCAAATAGTTTGGTACTTTTCACTGATTTGATCTAATACTATTAACCCCTTCTTTACCGGTAACGTGTTTTGTATTTCATTCTAGCTATTTTTAGAGAATTATGAACAGTTTAACCCCACCAGTCATATTAACTTACAAAAGTTAGGGGTTGCAAGAGCGCCCGGTATTTCCCCCACAACAGTTTTTCTCACACTGAGGGACCGTTAGAAGTTGTAGGAATTTGGGGTTGCCATCAACCGACAGATTATGATCTAACTTACCTAACTTATTGAGCTCAAAATGAGGCAAATGCATCATATAACTTATTATTGAGCTATTTCACTAAGTTCATATGACGCGATCGCGTCATATGATACTTTGGGGCGTAACCGCCATATGACGCAATCGCGTCATATATGACGGAGAGGGTTAAGCAGGATCTGTGGTAGTTCAAAGGGTAAAGTGAGATAGTTTGAAGCCTGTTAATTGCTGGAGGCCCTTTGAAAATAAATTAAATCGTTTAATAGTAGCCAGAATATAGTTAGAAGTAGTTCGCCTGTACAGAAGGGGTTAAATAAAGTTAAGTGGCTACACTGCTCAGTCCTCCTTCATTCCGTCTGAGCGGCCCCAACTCTCATCTACACTTTTATTTATTCGTTTGTGTTAACTTTAAAATTTAATATTTTGTTTTTATTTTCCATTGGTTTTGTATTCACATATATTCACATATTCGAAGATAGCTATGAACGGAAATGCGAATGCAAATACGAATACGAATATTGAAAAACATAGCGAATATTCGCAATTGCGAATGCGGAAGCAAATATTCGGTCCATCTCTACTATATTCCCATAAAGGCAACGTTTAATCGAATCTTCTTTCCACTTTGCGTGATATACTTACCCTTTTTAAGGAAATTACGAATTAACCTTTACTTACAAACAAATTTATATACAAATTTCTAAACACTAGTTAAATAGATATTAAAAAATACATC